>CAUYSK010082560.1:0-14469 GCA_963575035.1 Avahi laniger
GGGCAGCAGAGCAAGACTCTGTCTCAAAAAAACAAAAAGAAGATTTTATGTAAGTCACAGGAAATTGCAAACTGGGTTATAACTGTTGAATGTTTAATACTCATAGTATTTATGGAAGACAATATGGCTTCTATGCTTATAAATATATAATAGCATAATGGAAGTGATCCATTAAATGTTATTAGTTTATATAGCATATATCTGGGATGTGCTTTTCCCCAGAGTTCTATGATTTTATTGTTGGGGGAAGAGAGAAGGCAGAGGGAAGGGCATCAATGAAGATGCTCGACTATATTAAAAGCAAATGTCTTTCCCTCCAGTTCCTTTTTATTTTGTAATTCTGCATCCATTTTGATTATGTTTCCCTATTGTCTGAAGAGAGGGCAGAAATTGTCAGCTGAGGAAACAATTGAGAAAAATTCTGACTTACAGAAAGTTTTTACTTCAAAGATTGATTTTCTTACTAACAGACTCTAGGTAATTTAGCAACCTAGGTTTAAACTTCAGGACACCTAAAGACATTAATCATTTCCCCTTAAACACATAGTATAAAAAAAGTTTCAGTACTAGATCATATGGGAGGAAAGATATTATATTATCCAAACCTGCAAGTATCACATAATTTTCAATCACTGAGACAGCTCTTTCTGTTTTATTATATTTTTTTAATTTAGCAGGATAAAAGCGGTACTGCTGTCAAGAAGATCCTCTCCCCCAGCCAAACCTTCTCCGGTCCCCAATTCTCATCTTCAGAGGCAGCAAGTATGACCAGTTTCTTTTCTAGAAATTGACCTGTAGATACAATCGCATATGTGTGAATATATTTATACATACACAATGATAATGCACAGACCAATTGATGCCACAGAAATTTAAATTCTCATGCTTTTGAGACAATCGGACATTTTCCTATTCCAGATATCTATTATAGGTTATTAGGAAAAATGGCCAACTTAATAATCTTTGTCATATTTTGAGAAAAGGCTAAAGATTAACTTGACAAAATAACTTATAAACTGATAAAAAAATAATTAAACAATAATAACTAAAAGATCATAGAACAAGATTTTTATTTTTTAATTCTACCTTTCCTTTGTTGCTACTGCATGACAATCTTTTAACTTTGAGCCTGAGAGATTTGAGCTGCTGCAGAAACCACCACAAGCTGAGATGAAGTCAGTCTCACTGCAGAGAGGAACTGGAGCCAAGGTTTCAATCTCCAGATGCTTAATGCTGAGGAAAAAAGGCTCTGGGCCATGCTGACAATGAATATCAGCTGCTTTGGGTAACTGGGACTGTTTGTTTCACCAAAAAATAAAGAAGGCCAGATGGTGGTCTTTACAGTGCAGACTGAATTACTTGTACTGCCTTGCTTCCCCTACTTTCTTCATATCATAGAACATGTAGGAAGTATTATTGTATTAGTAGGGCACCTGTAGTAAACCCAAGAGGCAGCTTTTGGGCAGAATCCACTGTCCTGGAGGCTGCAGTTGACCCATGTCCCACTCCCCACATCCTTCCTCTCAAAGGGCTGAAGGTTGTCTCAGCACACAGGTAATCCACTCCAGGTAATGGAACTGGTAATTACTTGCTACCTAAAGCATGGTCTGCAGACCACACTTTTTTGCAGCAGCAGCATTACCTGGGGCTTTTTAAAAAAGCATCTACTTTTTTTTTTTTTAAGAGACAGTATCTCACTATGTTGCCCAGGCCGGAGTGCAGTGACTATTCGCAGGTGTGATTATAGTACACTATAGCCTCGAACTCCTGCGCAAAAGCACTCCTCCTGCCTCAGCCTCCAGTAACTGGGACTACAGGCATGGGCCACCATGCCCAGTTAGCATCTACGTTTTAACAAGATCCCCAAGGGAGTCGTGTGAACATTAAAGTTTAAGAAGTGTTAGTCTGCAGGGCAATGTCTACCTCCTTCACATGCGATAAAAGGCCCTTGGAGATCTAAGCTCCACCCACCTTTCCAGCCTCATCTTTGCTCACTCTATCTCTGCAACCCAATCATAGTAAAGTATCTAAAACATCTGAAGGCACTGTGCTCACGCTCCCCTCTTTGCACAGGTGGTTCTCAGCCTAGAATTAATTCCCTTTACCTGCCCTTTTGAACTTTTACTTATCCTTCAATTCTCCATTTAAAAGTCAAGCTTCACCTGCCCCAGAAGAATTTGAGTGAGACACTGGCCCATGATAGTCTTACATCCACCCTGTTGCCCCCTAGGTCTAATTATGTCCTTCTATTACAGTACTTACCACATTGTAACACAATTAATTCTCTGTTCATTCTGTATTTTTCCAAGGCAACTGTAGGCTCTTGTACAGCATCTTAGATTTACCCACTTTTTAATTTCTAGGAGGTAAACACAGCACACAGCAGTTGTACAATTCATGCTCATTGGACACATCAGGGAATCTTGCTGGCCACTTCTGCCAGAAAACTATTTTCTCTTAAAGACAATAGTGTATATAATATTTATAAATCATTTCAAAATAATTCTGTTTGTATTCCGTTGATTTGTGGCCAGTTTGATAAAATACAGGATAGCATGTAAATCCCTTTATTATTCCTCAGGCCAGACATAAAATTATGATCTATCTTTTCTAGATTTAATATAAGTGTAATAAAGCTATTGCAAGGAGAAATTATATCAAAATAAGTTACAGAAGAAAAACATCTTCTGATATAAACACTGTTACTAAATCACTGTTCGGTGCACTGTTTTCCCTAAAAAATATAAACCTAATACTGGCTCACTGTCTTTTTTAAAGATACTAAGAAATCCTTCACATTCGTAGCTGATCTGTATCCACTTTAAAGATCACGTTCTCCCATTGTATCCTTTTTCTTCCCCAAGCATTTTAAACTTACCTCCGCATACCACTTTCTAAATCCTCACCTGTATGTTGGCTTCTTTCTACTGCGTTAGGGAGACTCATTAAAGGAAAATGTTACAAAGACCAATTTTCCCCTGGTAGGCAAACAATTAGTGGCATAATTTACCAAAGAACTGCAGCCCCTGAGACTACACCAGGTGCTGCATAAAGCCAAGCAGATAGAGTTTCTTTTCTCTTCTGAGCTTAGGGGAGTGGATGTGGAGGGAAGGATGTTCACTCTCTCCAGATGTGATGTGGACATCTGTCTTCCAGAGAAGGAGCTTCTAGGACGAGGGAAGGGGAGGTGCTGACAGCAAGCAGGCAGAGAAGAGGACTCAAGAGTTGGCTGCTGTTCATCCCTCGGAAAATGACAGGGAAAGGGAGCAAATAATTTCAAAATATATGGAATAAACTTTCGACAGCATGGACAATTGATTTGAAACCTCCAGGTAGGAAATTGCTTCTCTAATACAGAGACTTAAAACTAAAAAGAAAGGAAAAAAACTCTCATGCTTGCAAAATGGGCTTTACCCAGTGCCTCAAACTGAGACCTACAAGCCTAAAGAAAACACGGCTCATTAAATCTCCCCAGGGAGGAAAGGGGCCCAAGTGTCTCCCAGATCTGGCTCACAGCCTAAGGAAAAACTGCCTATGCCTTACTATCAAAAAGTGTAAGAAAATAGCATTACTCTCCATCGTCCTGATTAGCTAATCTCTCCTAAAGGCAAAAACAGAAAACTCAAGGCTGTCTCCACTCCCCTAGGAGTGCCAATGTGTCTTACGGTACAGAAAATGCTGCGCAAATCTCCCTTCTCCATTCATGGCTCAGAGACAGGGGAGTAAGCCAAGTTACTTGGACGGTGGTTTTACTGCTGGTATATATCAAAGCCCTTTCATGTCCTCACAAAAACTGAGCCAGTGAATGCAAGATTTATGCCCTGCCAAGAAAACTGGTTTTAGCATAGTACCACCACTGCTACCGTGTAAACCCTTTGGAAGAGCCCTCCAGCCTGTGAGAAACCAGACATAGCAGAGGCCCTACAGAACTAAGAATTACTTTCCCCTAACCAGGATTCACCTGCACTTGAGGCTGAGATTTTTTCCACACCAGGCTAAATCGCCACATCCTGCCTGGTGGGTGAGGTGTCTTTCCTCCCAAGCTCCCTCAACACTTGTCACTTGTCTGCCGTGGCACTTGGCTTTGTGTACTGAAGTTATCTATAGATATACATCTCTCTCCACTGCACCAAATCATCCTTGAGCAGGAAAATGAATCACTTTCAGTTTTAGATTCCCAGTGCTTACAATACATAGTAAGTGCAAATTCAACATTTGTTGAATTGAATGGACTTAAAATCATCTAAGCCGGTTTCCCTGCCCAGCCTGGAAAGGCACTGGGAGAAGTAAACAAACAGGGCTCCACACCCGCTCTGGTGACCTTTAGCAAGCCGTTCCCTATGCCAGATCTCATTACTGTATAACTCAGGAATCATAAAAGTTGCCACCTGGACCAGTAGAAACAATAAAAACTGATGTGTCCCTGTCTGTAAAGTGTCCAAAGCTCTTTAGAGGAGAGGAGGGAGTGTCTGGTTCACAGTGTCTGCAAAGAAGAGGACAGTGGATCAGCCAGCCCAGTAGAACCTCACAAATAGGACAGGACTTGACTACATTGCCTATGCATTTTTTATGGGAACTTTTTAATTTAGGACAGTTTTAGATTTACAGAAAAAATTGCAAATGTAGTACAGAGAGTTCCCAAAACTCTGCACTCAGTTTCCCCTATTATTAACATCTGACATTAGAATGGTACATTTCCTATAATTAGTGAACCAGTGTTGATGCATTGTTATGAACTATATTCAGATTTCCTTAGGTTTTATCTGGCATCCTTTTGATGTTCCAGAATCCCATCCAGGATATCACATTACATTTAGTTCTCATGTCTCCTCTTGGCTGCTACAGTTTCTCAGACTTTCCTTGTTCTTGATGACACTGACAGTTTTAAGGAGCATTGGTCAGGTATTTTGTAGAATGCCCCTCAACTGGGATCTCTCTGATGTTTTTCTCATGATTAGACTGTGGTTATGGGTTTGGGGAAGAAAGATTACAGAAATAAAAAGGCATTTTTCTACCTTTCTGCTTTTTAAAAATCCTGTGTCAATTTTCCCCATCTCCTTCCCTCCACCCCCTCAAAAATTTATTATATTGATAGTGCCTATTGGGATTATAGAGGCATTATGGAAAAGGATTAGGAAGGAGGCATTATGCTTACATGTATTACAGGAAGTCACTCTTCCCGACTGGATATCACTAGCAGGAATGGACTCCTAAGAAAAAATTCTCTTGGACAGCTGGTCTTAGAGTCACAGGCCAGAGACTCTCTTGGGCTTTTGATAGTGAGCTGAGATGAAGGAAGAACCACCCAAAAGCAACAAGCCTCTGGCATGGAAGACAGAACAATTCCGGTAGCTAACTTAGTAGAAGACACTGCCTGAGGGATTTTATAATCCTTTGTGAGTAGTGTAAGACTGGAATGCAGAATAACAAGCAATACAAGTATGACCACCATCAAAGGTACCTGGCAAGGAAACATACCAGGCGCTGCCAAGTGGCCGAGGCTTGGAAAGTAAAGGCAGAAAGTAGAGCGTTTATGAACATAGGACAGGGGTGGTAGGTGGAGTCTAAGAGCACGGTTCTTGCCTAGCTCTGCCTGTGCCCCCACCAGTGACTTGGGCAGGTCACTCTGCTGTCTGTGCCTTGGGGTGGTCATCTCTGAAACGTGGATATAATAGTACCTCGTGGAGTTTTGTGGGGATCAAGCAGGGTAATGTAAGTACTTACAGTGGTGCCTCATGGTGAGTGCTCAAAACATATTAATTATCATCATTACTATATTAGAGTGGAGGTAATTGGGGAATCATCCTAAAGTTAAAACCTTAAGGCTCAGAAAGCTTCAAAATAAGTTAGCTGGGGAAAAAAATCATATTTCTTGAAAATAATTCAGGGAACTTCCCTTTATAAAACAAACAAACAAATCTTATTTATAACCCACACACACCTGCTGACAGGTGCAGTCAATCCCAGCAGGAGAAGGCAGATGCTCAGAATTTCTCAGGAGCGTAGCAGGTTATACGTACTCATGTCTTCTCCCACATGATTTAAATTTGGAGTCATATTCAGAGAGTATTTAACTGAAGCTAAGCACGCTGCACTGTCTAGGATCATGACTAGAACCAAGCCTGCCTGGTTCTTATTGGAACAGGGAGCTTGGACTCCAGCTGTTGAGCCAGTGAATGACCTGCCAACACAAGCAAGCTTCAACCTTCACCCTCATGTCAGAGCTCTGGTAAGTATTACAGCAACTTGGGTATCTGAAAGTGCTTTGTAATCTGCAAAGTGCTTCTAATTGAGAAATACTATGTGTTCTGTTAAGCTCCCTCTCTCCCTGAAGAAGGTGACAAGAAACAAACACAGTGATTTCGTCTCTTCATACACCTTTTCACTTTATATAATACGAAGGGTAATATGAGTAAGTACTTACAGTGGTGCCTCACCTATAGTGAGTGCTCAATACATATTAGTTATTATCATCATTATTATATTAAGACTAGAGGGGAGCTAATTTCTGTTTTGCCACTATCGTCTATTTTAAAAATCTTCTTGTAGAGCCAGTGTTCCTCAACAAAAGGCACATCTCATATCTCCATTAAATTGACATTAAGAATGTTAATAACAGGGCTGGGGACGGTGGCTCACGCCTGTAATCCTAGCACTCTGGGAGGCTGAGGCCGGTAGATCGCTCAAGGTCAGGAGTTTGAGACCAGCCTGAGCAAGAATGAGACCCCCTCCCTCCCACCCCCTGTCTCTACTAAAAAAAAAAAAAAAATGAAGGGAAATGATCTGGACAACTAAAATATATATATATAAAATTGGCCAGGCTTGGTGGCACATGCCCGTGGTCCCAGCTACTCGGGAGGATTGCTTGAGCCCAGGAGTTTGAGGTTGCTGTGAACTAGGCTGACACCACAGCACTCTAGCCCAGGCAACAGAGCAAGACTCTGTCTCAAAAAAAAAAATGTTAATAACGCCCATATAGGCTACTGATTTATTGCTTAAACAGAGTATTTGGTACGACTTGAGCACTGTTGTTCTATTATATCATATTCTGTTGTTTCAGTATACCTATTATATTGTGTTGTTATACATGATGCAAGTGAATAATAATAACGCTATCAGAGACGATTCACTGAGCCCTCAGTCTGCACTGGTTATAATTCTAAGCTCTTTACATGTATTAACTTATTTAATCTTTGGAATAACTGAGTCTGAGTCAATACTATTATCGTATCCATGTTTACAGATGAGTAAACTGAGGTACAGAGAAGTTAAATGAATTGCTAAAAGTCAAATAGGTATAATGTGACTATATCAATTGGGACTAGGTGTGGTCGTGTGTAACAGAAAACTCAAGTGATATGGTTTAAACAAATTATGGTTTAATTTTCTCTTGAGTAAAAGAAGATGGGAGGTAGGTATCATGGTTAAGAGTTACAAGGGAAGCTCCACAGTTCTCAGCCTCATGTCTCTCTCCCCTCTAGCCATCTTGGTGCTTGACTTCCACCCTCAGGTTTTGCTCAGCAGTGCAGGATGGCTGGAGAGCCAGGTCCCAGAACTGTGTTTCAGTTAGAAGGAAAGGAAAGAGAGGGCCAAGGGGCTTTCCCAGCAGCCCAACCTCAAAACTTGCATTGACATCTCGTTGGTCACCCCATCTGCGAAGAAGGCTGCAAGGTGGGTTTTGCTTTTTATTTTTCTTTTTTTAAGTTGGGCACATTTTTCAAGGTTCTATATCAAAGGAGGAGAAGAAAGTGAATAGTGGATCTATGTGCCATGAAATACAGTTTTTCAGACTACAACTCTGGTGTTGGGTGGCAGGTGAAGAGAAAACCGTATTACTGTTTTTACTTCCCACTTGTAGTGGTTATTTGGAAAATGCAAAAAAGGTTGTGTACATGATTAAAAAAATTAGAACTTTACTAAGATTCCTAGGTTTCTCTTATCCACAGTTTATTTATAATTGATGAAACTCTGTAATTTTATAGTTTTAAATTGTTATTTTAGACCTTACAATCAAGAGTAAAAGAAAGATGGATGTGGTATTTAGGTAACATAATTTTCTTCATTTTTATTCTGAATTTTTTTCTTTTTCTTTTTTTGAGACAAGCTCTTGCTCTGTCACCTAGGCTGAGATCAAAGTGGTGCGATCATAGCTCACTGTAACCTTCAACTCCTGGGCTTGTGTGATCCTCCCTCCTCAGCCTCCTGAGTAGCTAAGGACTACAGGCATGTGCCACCTTGCCTGGCTAATTTTTTTTATTTTTTGTAGAGACAGGCCCTCACTATTTTGCCCAGGTTGGTCTTGAACTCCTGGCCTCAAGCTATCCTCCTGTGTTGGCCTCCCAAAGGGTTGATATTACAGGCGTGAGCACAGCTCCTGGCCCCATTTGTCTTTTTTTTTTTTAAAGGAAAAGTATATTTGAATTAAATGTTTACAGGATTTTTTTTTTTTTTTTTTGAGACAGACTCTGGCTCTGTTGCCCTGGCTAGAGTGCCGTGGCATCAGCCTAGCTCACAGTAACCTCAAACTCCTGGGCTCAAGCGAGCCTCCTGCCTCAGCCTCCCGAGTAGCTGGGACTACAGGCATGCGCCACCATGCCCAGCTAAATTTTTATATATATTTTTAGTTTTCCAGATAATTTCTTTCTATTTTTTTTTTTTAGTAGAGACGGGGTCTCGCTCTTGCTCAGGCTGGTCTTGAACTCCTGAGCTCAATCAGCCCACCTCGGCCTCACAGAGTGCTAGGATTACAGGCGTGAGCCACTGCGTCCGGCCAGAATTTTTTAATTGAGTTATACTGTACCTGATTGTGGCTAAAACCTTTCTTTTGACCTCAGTTGTAAAGTAGATAAATTCATTCATTTCTTCATTGAATAAATGCTTGTTTTGGACTTAACGGGTGTTGGATACTTTATATCTGATAGTCATTTCTGTTTCATTGTTAAGAAAATAATGGAGTAATGTGTAACAAATTGTCTAAAGTTTGTTACTCAATGAGCACTTTTACAGTTAAAGAGAAAGTATTTCTTTCCATAAGGGTAAAACAAATTTGTCTTAATAGTATATTGAAAAAAGAAACTTAAAACTCCTTTTGGAATTATTTTGAAATTATATGAGATACAAATAGTTCAACTAAGTACATATTACACAGAGCAAAACATATTATGAATCTTTACGTATAGGGATATTGGAAAATAAATATCAAAAATTGTTATTTTTAAGAGTGAACAACATACTGTAAAATGCCTTGGTGAAACACAAAGCTCTCCCCTAGCAGCTGATGCAACACTAAAATAGATAGATTTCCAGAAAATATTCTTCTCATTTATATTAATAGAGTCATATCATTTCTCTAAAGAAATAGTTATAAATATCGTCATCGTGTTCCAGAAATATATTGAGAAGAAAATCATAGTTCTGGAAAACACGATAAAAATGTTTCCTCTGAGAGAATTTAAACTGTACATGTAGCAGTAAATAAAGAATCGGAGCCTAAGGCTGTGGCTGGGGCGTCGTGGCTTATATTCAGTTTGTTACTGATTCTGATTACCTTCTGACACCAGACAAGCCATCTGAGCTATTAATTCTTTACCTTTCATTTGCCATAGTGCACAACCAACAGTGGCTATGGGAGGAACTGCAGGGTACCTAGGAGCTGCAGACACCAGCCAGAGATCTGCTTAAATGTGGGCCTTGGGGAAGGGGCCACAAAAGTGGTTTGCATTCTTAATACAGAGTATATTCATTTCAAATTACGAAAGACACAGGAACCTCCATTTCAAATATGGATTCAAAAAGGGAAGTTAGGCTGGGCACGGTGGCTCACGCCTGTAATCCTAGCTCTCTGGGAGGCCGAGGCGGGTGGATTGTTTGAGCTCAGGAGTTCGAAATCAGCCTGAGCAAGAGCGAGACCCCATCTCTACTAAAATTAGAAAGAAATTAATTGGACAACTAAAAATATATAGAAAAAACTAGCCGGGCATGGTGGTGCATGCCTGTAGTCCCAGCTACTCGGGATGCTGAGGCTGGAGGATCCCTTGAGCCCAGGAGTTTGAGGTTGCTGTGAGCTAGGCTGATGCCACGGCACTCTAGCCCGGGTAACACAGTGAGACTCTGTCTCAAATAAAAAAAAAGGAAAAAAAAAAAGCAACAAACAGGGAAATTAATGAAGTAAAATATGGAGTCGTGAGAAGGAAAGCATCAAGAACAGCAAGACTCAGGAGTGTTCTGTGGAAAGGTAGTTATTTTAAAAAAAGCAGAAAATCAGTTAATAAATACAATTCTCAACATACCTTCCCTTTTGTGTCCTTGATCTTACTCAGAAAATGGTGATTTTTTTTTTTTTTTAAACATATACCATAGCTCCTCGCCTTGCCTTCGCTGACCAGATGTAGTTTAGGGACAGGTGAAAATGTGCCTGCCTCTTGGCCAAAAGCTTGTCCTCCCTGCTCCTGAAAGTCAATGTTATTTTTATAGTATGATGCTTATAGAATCCCTTTCTTAGCACTTTTTTCTATTCTGTGCATTTCTTCCCAGATATTTCCCTCCTCCATAATAGAACAACAGTGCTCAAGTCTTACTGAATACTTGGTTTAAGCAACAAATCAATAGCCTATATTGGTGTTATTAACAGTCTTAATTTCAATTTAATGGAGATATGAGCTGTGCCTTTTGTTGAGGAACCCTGGCACTACAAGAAGATTTTTAAAATAGACAATAGTACCAAAATAGAAAAATAGACCTGATTTATCATTTTTCCCAGAGCCAATGATCTCTAATAATCAGATAGCAGCAAATCCTATACTGATTACTACTGCCTAATGTACCCTATCTCCTCACTCACTGCCCCCAAAAGCAGTACTAGCGAAGAATCTGAGATCCTGAAAATTATCCCTCTTTCTTCCTCTCCCTAGCTTCCCTACCCCAAAACTCACCAATCTTCTAAAATAAATGAAGAACAACAGGAAGATGGCTCTCAGAGCCAGTCCATTTATCTTATTACCAGAACGAATAGATAACTTCCTTTATCCTGACTTAGAACATTTCAAAGCAACAACACCCTTAAGAAGCGCATCGATGCTTAGCTACGAGGCAGAAGGCGTAATACAAAGTGGGCCCTTGCCCCAGGAAGGTGACTGAGGTACTTTGCTGTCTCTTCAGCCTCACAAAGAGCAAACTTTTGTGGCAGCAACAACACAACCAGGCGCGATGAGAGAAGCCGATCAAAGAAACTAAAAACGGAGTATGTGGCTAAATTATTTATGATGCCCCCTCAGCTTTATTGATGAGAGGCAGTTTTCTTTCTTAACCCTACCTTTCCTGTACCTATAGAAGTTATCACCACCTGAAGAATTATGCCCCAGTGTGAAAGTTCAGGGGGCGGAGGGTGGGCAGCTAGTCAGGACCTTAGTTAAGAGAAGACTGGTTATCTAATATAGCTCTACCATATCTAATGACAAACAAACTGATGGTCTCTTCACATATCTCATTTCCTAGGCAAGAAATGGTGTATCATTTCACGGTGTACCCTGCAGGGAAAAAAAGGTTTTACGCTACCTACCGAGATCATATTACCTCAGCATTAAAAATCCCAATACAAAATTGAAGCTTTCAAAACACAGCATGATATTAAAAGAGCAGTTATATTTTAAGAATATGTTTATCTTGTTTGCCACTGAATCTCCACTGCCAGAACACTGCTGGGCACACAGTAGGTGGTCAGTCATATTGAATGGATATTAATCATTGAGTGTTATTGGTATTTTGGGATTCAGCAAATCAACTTGGGATTCAGGCTCTGAAGGTCATGTTCTCAGCAGCGTGTCTTAGGAGGCCACTGCCTCCCGTGATAGCCTGGGTTGGCCATCCCGGGCTTCCTCTGGGGTTAATAAATCTTGCTTGCTAGAGAAATAACTTATCCCTTGAGATTGAGGATGAATTTAGGATATGCGCACACAGTTCCCACTTTGCCATTTGGGAAACTCTAAGACAAGGATTGGTCCTTTGTCCTTTCACATACAATCCCAAGGCAGTTTGCTCCCTTCTTTGGGCCAAAGATTGTGTGTGATAAACTTGTGGAAAAAAGAAACTGTTAGAAGATACAATGTCTTTTTCACCTCAAGGGAAAAGGTACTTGAAAAGAAAACTCTGTTCTAAATGCTGTTGAGGTAACCAGTATTTCACTGGGGTTGGGGGAGGAGGTTCCTGTTCTAATGTAGAAGAGAACAAAATATTGGTAGCTGATCAAGTTGGTTCAGTTCAAGGTGAGGGTCTAAGAATTTGTCCCAAATGGGTGTTAAAAAGGCAAGTAGGAAAGGCACCTTGTGACATGTCTCCATTATAGATGACTTTGGCAAATGTGCTACCTTCCTAATAGCAAATATTTTAAGAAATTAAATTAAAAACCACATTATTGAAAGAGAAGAAAATGCTAGGTGGGTATGCCTAATTTTCTGATAATATTTACTGTTTGGAGAATACCAGAAAAATCAGGTTCCAACAAGAGACTAAAATGGCACCAATCTTGGATCTTGAATCAAGGTGGAGAGCAGAACTCATGTTAAGCCTCCGCCCTCCCATCCCAAATTCCTAGAAATGAATACTATTATTTTTAAAATTCATAACAGGACTAGAACACAGAAATGGATACATTGGCTGGGCCAGGAATTATTACAAGGAATCCCTGAAATATGCAATGTAGATGAAATAATAGGAACAGAGAAAAGCTACTACCTGAAAATGGAATGAATCCAATGTGCTAGTGACTCAGAAGAGGCAGATACAGGGAATAGGAAGAGCTCCAGGCTGCAAGAGAGTGATCTGTGGACATTGAAGCAAAAATGCTGAGGACTATGTCAGTATATCAGATTCAGTGATGTATTAATAGAATTATATGTCATAACCAAGCAGGACATATGCCAGGAGAGGTTCAGTACTGGAAAAAACATCAGTGTAATTCACTCTATTACCAGATTAACAATGAAGACCATACAGTCATGTAAATAGATACTCTAAAAATGGATTTGGTAAAATTCAACATACGTATCTAATAAAAAAGGGGTTTTGTTTGTTTTTGTTTTTTAGCATACTAGGCATAGAAAGAGTCTTTCTAACCCAATAAAGTATATTTGTCAAAACATCCTCAGCTACAAAGTTAGGAGTGTTTCTGTTAAAGTCAGAAATAAGACAAGAAGGTTGCTTTCACTTCTATGCAATATTATCTTGGAAGTTCTAGCAAATAAAAAATGATCTCTAAATATCGGCAAAGAAGGGGGGAATGGCCTATATGTCTATTCAGATACTATATTTTTTAAAAATTTCCAGAAGAATTAACTACCAAGCTACTAGAAATAATAAGACTCCAACATGGTGACCAGAAACAAGATCAGCAGACAAAATCCATAGCCTCCCTACTGACTAGCAATATCCATGTAAAGGATTCATACTCAGAAAAACAACCCATAAGTTTGTAAGAATAATATTTAAAACCTTCCCTGAATGATATAACTATAAAAGATGACCCGAATAAACAGGCATACTATGTTATTGGAAGAGAATACTCTAAATTGTAAACATTTCTCTTTTTTTTTCAACTTAATCTATAAATCCAAAAAGATCTCAATGAAAATTTAAAACATTATCCAGAAACTTGTCAAGTTCTAAAATTAATTCAAATGAGAAATGCCCAAGAAAGCTCAAGACAATCTCTAAAATAAGAGCAATGCTTTAGCAAATACAAAAATGAAGTATATTTAATAATTAGAATAATCAATATGGGAATGGACAAATAGATCAATAAGACAGAATAGAAAAATCTGAGTAAAGACTCATGATTTTTACATGATTTTATGTGATTTATAATTACTAAATCATAAAGATGCCATTTCAAATCAGTGGTGAAAGGATGGGCCAATCAAACGTTGATGAGAAAACCTCTGTACGTCAAAAGAAAACAAAGTTAAAAGCAATGGGATAGACTGGGAGGAAATGTTTGCAACATATACAACAGATAAAGGACACATTTAAGAATGCATAAAGAGCCCCCATAAATCAGTAAGAAAAAACTCAAGTACCCCAATAGAAAAATTATAAGGAATATTAACAATGTATTTATAAATAAGGGAAAACAAATGACCAATAAACATGAAAAGAGGCTTAACCACAATAGTAATAAGGGAAATACAAATTAAAATGAGATACCATCATTCATTTGGTAGAATGGTGTATTGAAAGTGTTGAAAGAAGGCCGGGCGCGGTGACTCACGCCTGTAATCCTAGCACTCTGGGAGGCCGAGGTGGGCGGATGGTTCTGAGCTCAGGAGTTCGAGACCCGCCTGAGCAAGAGCGAGACCCCATCTCTACCAAAAATAGAAAGAAATTAATTGGACAGCTAAAAATATATATAGAAAAAAAAATTAGCCGGGCATGGTGGCACATGCCTGTAGTCCCAGCTACTTGGGAGGCTGAGACAGT
>CAUYSK010082563.1:0-47909 GCA_963575035.1 Avahi laniger
CCTAGCTCACAGCAACCTCAAACTCCTGGACTCAAGCGATCCTCCTGCCTCAGCTTTCCGAGTAGCTGGGAATACAGGCATGCGCCACCATGCCTGGCTAATTTTTTCTATATATTTTTAGTTGTCCAATTAATTTCTTTCCATTTTTTAGTAGAGACAGGGTCTCACTCTTGCTCAGGCTGGTCTCCAACTTCTGAGCTCAAACAATCCTCCCGCCTGGGCCTCCCAGAGTGCTAGAATTACAGGCGTGAGCCACCGCGCCTGGCCTCTTGTAGGATTCTGATGGTATAAATGTTGAATCTTTCCTTATTGTCTCATAAGTCTCTTTGTTTTTATTCAGTATATTTTGTTTCTGTTCAGGTCGAGTGAATTCTGTTGTCCTATCCTCAAATATACTGATCTTTTGTCAACTCTACCATACAATAGATTCCATCTAATAAGTTTTTAATTTCTATTGCAGTATTTTTTAGTTCTTTTTTTAATAATGTCTGTTTATTTACTGAGATTTTTCATTTTATTCATTTGTTTTAATGGAACTTGTTATTGATTGTTTAATCTTTTTTATGATGGCGGATTTAAAATCCCTCTCAGGATATGATTGTAGTGTTGTCATCAGTTGTCATTTCTCATTCAAGTTGTAATTTTCTTTGTTTTTGTTATGACAGGTGATGTCCTATTGTATCTAGACATTTTGTCTGTTATGTTAGAAGACTCAAGAGTCTATTCGAATCTTTTATTTTGCTTGAGAAAGGCTTTATTTCTT
This sequence comes from Avahi laniger, assembly GCA_963575035.1. Lineage (NCBI taxonomy): Eukaryota > Metazoa > Chordata > Mammalia > Primates > Indriidae > Avahi > Avahi laniger. Next base: position 764 of record CAUYSK010082563.1, read on the forward strand.
CTTCACTTTTGAAGGATAATTTTTTAGGGTACAGAATTTCTTCTCAATGATTTAAATATTCCATTTCATGTTCTTCTTGCTTGTATGGCTTTTGAGGAGAAATCAGATGTGTATTTTATATTTACTCTTGTATATATAAGGTGCTTTTTTCCCCTCTGCCTTTTTCCAAACATTTTTTCTTTATCTTTGACTTTCTAAAGTTTGAATATGACATGCCTAGGTATGACTTTTTTTTTGTTTGTTTGTTTGTTTTTGGCATTTATTTTGCTTGGTGTTCTCTGCGCTTCCTGGACTGTGTTTTGCTGTCTGACATTAATTTGGAAAAATTTTCAGTCATTATGGCTTCAAATATTGCTACTCTTCTTTTTCTCTTTCTTGTATTTCCACTACACATGTTACACTCTGTGTAGTTGTTGCACAGTTTGTGAATATTCTATTTTGTGCTCTGGGTATTTTTCTTTTTCCTCTGTTATCCAGTTTTGGAAGATTCTATCATCATATCTTCAAGCTGAGAGACCCTTTCCCTGGCTGTGTGCCATCTACTGATGAGCCTACCAAAGGCAATTTCTCACCTCTGTAATAATATTTTTGATACCTAGCATTCTTTTTTTTTTTTTAAATTATTTCTTGCAATTGTCATCTCCCTGCTTATATTATACATTGATTCTTTCATGCGTTTTACTTTTTGCATTAAGGTCCTTAGCATATCAATCATTTTTTTTAAAATTCCTGCTCTGATAATATAACATTCCTGCCACATTTGACACTGGTTCTGATGCTTGTGCAGTATCTTCAAACCATCTTTTTGTTTTAGTATGCCTTGTCATTTTTTTGTTGAAAGGCGGATATGAGGTGCTGTGTAAAAGGAATTGTGGTAAATAGGCGTTTGGTGATGTAGCGGTGAGTTGTGAGTTACGGGGGAAGGGGAAGTATCCTGTATCCCTGTGCTTGTGTTTCAGTCTTTTGTTAGCCTGTGTGCTGGACTGTGAGCCTCACCAGTGCTTCTCTTTTATTCATTTATTTATTTTCTTTTAGGTGGGACGGGATGGCTAGAGGAAGTGGGAGCTGGATATTTCTCTTCCCTTAGGTAGTTTAGGCTGTGACAAAATCCCAATAGGATAAGATCTGGTAAAATAGTTTCTTCAGGGTAGATCGTGTTAAGAAGAACAGAATAATCTGGCATATTCCAAAATGGTTCTTTTCCCCTTTCCCCTGCTAAAAGAAAAAGGGATTCCCACCCCCTCAATTTTCACTGCGATAACTTAGTAGAGCTCTTGGAGGTGAAACTCACAAAAGCTTAGTTTTTAACCCTCAGACCTGTCTTCACTGAGCCTCAGGTAATCCATCTTGGTATTACAGTCCTGGTTTCCCTACCCGGGCACTGGGTCCCACAAAGGTTTTTTTTCTTGGGGGTCTCTGCTCTGGAAAGTTGTGATTATCTGTACCTGTCTATCTGTTTTTCCATTTTGGGAGGTTGGAGGCTAGAGATTTGCTCTGTGACCTCTCTTCTCTGACATATCCCTGAAGAATTGCTGATTTCTCAATTTGTTTTTACTTGTTTGCTCTTGTCCCTTGTTATTTGTCTGACACATGGCTCATTATCTTTCAGACAAGGCATTTGATAAGTGTCTGTTGAATGAGTATATAAAAAAATGAATAAATGAATGTATAAGAGAATGATTGCATTCAGCCCTTCACCTACTTTGTGATATGGAATTTGAGGTAGCTGCAGATACCAGAGGATACAGACTGATTTCTTTCCACAGCCACAGACTTCTTACCTGACCTGCTGACTGGGACAACCCCCACGATCGTACTCCTTGCAGTGGTACAATGCCAAGGGTTAGAGAGTACGAGGCAAGACAGCAGTTTGCATCCTTAGTCCTCCTTAATCTTTCCCCTTCTCACTTCTGTTGTAAAACAGTGAGGCGGTCATTTCCAGCAAGGGATTTTTTGCATGTCTTGGAGATACTCCACTGTGAAGAATGGGAAGACTCAATGTTAATGGGATTTTGAGGCCTCAGACACAAGAGCCATTAGCACAATAAAAATAGAACTCTGGGGAAAATGGCAGAGAGGTGATTAATGAAGTTGAAGGAAAGACTAAGGGTCAGGAGACTCCTCCATACATCCTCTAATGGGAACTCTGCTTGTACCAACATATAATCCAATGGGAGAAATAACCTTTTTAGATCACTCAAGAAGCTCAGAGTATGTGCTTATCAAGAATGGGTACAATTGGCTTCTCTCTTGTATGGGACTCTGTTTTCATATCCTGTTAGAAATTACAGACCATAATGACAGGGTTACAAAGGCCTAGGCATCCATACTTCTTTGAGGGTCTCTAACTATTGAAGGGATAACACACTTATACACTGAGAAGAGGCAGCCTGCTGCTCCATCACCAAAACCCCTGGGTTTTAGTTGGCGGAAAGAAAGCTACAGGATGCTTTTGACCATGCCTCTTGTTTGAGATCCTTTTGGGAAAGCAAAACATGTTTTGTTTCTTGGCCAAACAAGACAATTAAAACATTAAAAATAAAAGGCCCCTCAAATGCTGGCACATCAAACTGCAGTACCTACAACTGAAGAACAGACTCGTCTCTGCCACCTGTGCTTATCAGGAACAAAAAAGGAAAGTAAAGCAGAACAATGCAGTTGAGATTGGTTACTTTGTCAGTGGGACATTTTAAATAGCATTGTAATATCAAAACGATTTCTCGGATTCCCAACAATATACGCTGGCACCTATTTTTGTAGGTAACTTTGAGATGAATATTAAATAATGCTGGGTGCACATAAAAACTTCAGTGTGTTCAGACCTTTGGTGTGTAAAGACTAATCTCCATAACTCTGCTTCCTTCCGTTTAACAGCCTGCAAAAGGTCCGAAGAGAGGGAATATAGTGGATGCTAGAATCATATAGAGCCATTCAGTTAGGGTTAGACTGATTTCAAAGGTCCCATGTCTACTTCTCCTGGCTGGTCATCCGTGAATATAATTTCCTGGCAGACTTTGATCTGGTTTCAGCCCCACTTGGCAACCTACTCTAGCTCCAGAATGCTCCCAGGATATAGTAGGTTACTGTGTATATTTGTTACTGTATATATATATTTTTTTACCTGGAGTTGTTTTCCACTTTAATTGCTCACTCTGGCTGTTGTACTGAACTGAAAACTCCTGAGCTTCACACTTTGAAGGGCACAGGGCACAGGACTACATTTTCTTTGCTACAAAACATCTTGACAAATGGAGTGTTCTGTAATGTAGTGGAAGGACCACCCACTTTGTAATTAAAAAAAAAGTGGAAAAAGCTAATATTAGATCTGGAGTGTCAGTTTCTTCATTTATAAATGGTAAGGATAATATAAAGTGTACCATGGAGCCATTCGGAAGCTTGAACTTACATGCAGTACCTAGCGTAATGCCTGGCACATAGTAACTGTCCAAAGTGGCTTTAAAAAGTAAATAAATTTTAATAAAAAGACAAATATTGCAAAGGCTTAGGGTACAGGAGAAGCATGACTGAACTGCACAGAATTGATATTTTAGAGAACATAATTTGTTAGTACTATGTGTTTATCTGAATCAGTATTTTAGTGTGCAATCTAATGCATCCAATTGTTCAGAATAGATTAAATATCATGCCGATTGCTGATACTTCAATTTTGTGCCAGGTATTTGCAATAGTGTTAGGTCTAGCGTAACATTTTTAAAACAAAGCATGAAACTGACTATTTTCTATTTGGGGGGGGGTTGCAAAAGATTTTCCTGGCCATTTTAAATGAAATAGTTTGACCTGATCAACTCTTTGATAAAACAATGTTATAGTAAAATCATTGGGTTGAGTCTTTTTTAAACCGGTATTTTTCTCTGAATACAAAGTCATAGCAATTACTGTGGTTTTTTTTGTCTATTTGCTTTTCTTTCCAACTTTTCCTTTTTCCCCTGAGAGGTTACCTTTATTCTGGAATGTATGTTTAGACATCCTGCACTATTTGTTCACATCTCCCTTAATTTCTACTGAAGCTAACAGAATTGGAATATTGACTCTCCCCTGGAGAGCTGGTGAAGGGATGGTCTGACCATTTTCAGCTTAAGAGATCTGTTTCTGGGGGGACTCTTCAGGGGCACAATTCATAATCAGTTCAATCTTCTGAGGCTGAAAAAGCACACTGGGTACTGCTAACACTTCTTGAAGATGACCTGCAAGGGGATCTCACTGCTAAATTTTCGAACTGACATGAAAATTCCCATCAGGTCACGAGGCTGTTGATGATCGGTGTTAAATAAGACATCATCATAAATGTTGGTGTCTGCGTGAGATGCTGCTTTGGGGAGTTTGCTCTGGGATATAGTTCTGTATTAGAAGTTGATTTTCAGGCTGGTTTCAGAATTTGGGCAAGTTCTTTTTTTCTTCTTTTTTTTAGTACTTGCATCAGGCCCAATCGCAACCGACCTGTGAATACAACCACATTGTTCCTAAGCAACCTCACGAATAAAAAAAGCAACCATATTTGCCTGTGATTGTGGGGGCGAAATTTGATAAGGAAACAGATGGCACTTTGTAGCTTCCAGGAATTTTCAATAAACAAGCTGATATGGAAGGAGGTTTACCAAAAAAGAAAAAAATCAAATAATACTTTAGCAGTGTATATATATTTTCGAGGGTGGGGGCGGAACTTGAATACTAAATTTCAGTACTGAATAATGTCAGTGTGAAAGCTTACCAACCTCAGAACTTATTAATTCTGGATATAAACTCTGTAGCTTCCAGGGCTCACTATTAACCTTTGCCTTCCTTTGCCCTGATACATCACCTTTGCCAAGCTAGAGGTCTGAACACTACACTAATTCCATGACAGGTGGCAAACTCCTACGACCCAATGAGTCAAGAGAAGTACATTTTAAGCAAATATTGTCTAGGCTGTCTCCCCTCACAAGAGGTATGTTTTAGGGAGCACCAGTATTTTCAAATGGGAGTGCATTATATGTAAGTATTTTGAGTTTTCAGAAGACAAGCAGTAAATAAATTATCTTATCACATAAGCATTTAATATACATAAAACCACATGTACTCTGTCTCATGCTATGAAAATCTTATAAAATATTTTCATATATGTGCTTTATTATACCTTATATGTTACTCTATATTCTACATTTATATGATTAGACAGGGTTGAATACAATCAACCCCTTGTATGTACTTATAGAAAATTTTTAGTAATTTTCAAAGATAAAATCAACTTCAGGTGATTTTTGACTATGCACTGAGTTTAGAAATGAAACACGATCATATAAAGTTTTCTGACTTTATACTCTTCACTGTCACATACAAAAGTGTGCCCCACACTGTTCTTATCCACCCAGGCCTGTCTCTGCCTGTTTCTCCTTTCATGGTTCAGAATGTCCCCTCTCACTGTGATCTCTGTCTCTATGGTCTCTTCCTCTGGGATCAGCGAGAACTTCAACTATTTGAACTTGTTCCTCAGCTTGTCCTCCCATATGTAAATATTAGTTGTGTCATTTACTTTGAGTGTTTTGTCCTTTTTGTTTCTTTTTCAGTCTCTTTTTTCCTTTCTTTGTCATTCTTCCTCTTCTTTTTTTTTCTAAAACTGTAATGAGTTGTAAGGGCCTTAACCACCCTCTGGAGGTTATTGAGGCTCTGATGGCCCTTGGTACTGAAGACTTTTTCCTATGGCGCCAGGGTATCTGGTCATCTCCATGCCAGAAGGTGGGGAAAGCTCTTGTAGGATGCCTGCCCAACCACCATAGCCCCATCCTCAGTGCAATAGAAGAGGCAGGACTCTTTTAGGTACAGAACTAGTCTTCATTCCCCGTTCTGGCCACACCAAATGTTTTAGGGTAGTGAATTAAGATTCTGAGGTCTGGAAGCAAACTACCTTGGTTCAAATCCCAGTTCCATGATGTATGAACTGTGGGAGCTGAGTAAAGTAAATTTCTTAAACTCTAAGTTTCCTAATCTGTAATAATGACATTTGATGTATGGTGGTTGCGGGGATTTAAAGGAGCCAGTGCAAGCAAATTGCTCAGGGCAAACCTGTCATGTAGTAAGAACTCCAAAAATGTGAGCAACTATAACGTACAGATTAATAGTGCTGTTATTCTGCCATTAATTAATCCTTTCAACAACCCTTTATCAAATGCCTTAAAGTATCAGATACTATGCTAATCCCTGGGGAAATAGGACAAATTAGGCAAAGCACCTGCCATCAAGAACCAGAAAGTCAAGACTTAGAGAAAAATAGGCAAATAAATAAAGCCAGAGTCACCAAGGTCACTGTCCTCCTCCCTGCTATGACAATCCAACCTGGCTTCCCCCTGTGCATACAGTTTCAGGCGATGCTGTGGAATTACAAGGAAATCAATGGAAAGTACCTTGAAGGAGAGGGTACAGTGGGTGGTGTCATTGTGGCTTGAGCCTTTGAGAGCTGAGATATTTACACTCCACAGCTGGAGGTTAGTGCAGAGGTACACGCCCCTTCCTGACCTTGAAGTATGAGGTTTGCAAGGGAATAAACTGCTCTTTCTGAGAAGTTCTCAGGAGACACCTCATACACTGCATCCTCCTTGGAAGGCCAAACCTTGGTTATGACAGGAGGTAGAAGAAAAGTTCTGGATAAAAAGTAATTTTTATTCTTACATGTGCCTGGGATTTCAAAGAGTCCCAAATAAAAGATTAGAGATAGGGGAGCCATGAGAGATTGCATCAGAAGAGGGACAGTGTGGCGAAGTATGGAGATGAGAAACAGGAGACCAATTAAAGGCTATTAGCAGCAATGCAGGGGAAAGTTGATGGAGGCTTGTCCCCTGGCTGTAGCAATGGAGATGGAGAGCAGGGGATAAATTCTGGATATATTTCAAAGGAAAGATAAACAGATTTGCCTATGAAATGTATGTGGAGAGTGAAATAAAGTGGATCTAAGGGTGAATGTAGAGTTTTTCGCCTGAGCCACTAAAAAGTTGAAATTGTCATTAATTGAAATGAGGAGCACTGTGAGGATTGCTAGTGTTGGGGGAAAGTTGTGGAAATCTATAGCTTGGTTTCAAATGTGGTAAGTCTGAGATGGCTCTGAGGTGGCCCAGAAGGTGGACATATGAATTTGGTATTCAGGGGAGAGGTCCGGACATTATCAGCTGTGTGACTAGACAAGAAGGGAGAAGGTGGTTTAGTTAAGGGGAAGAGTGTTTACTATGAACAAGCAAGGTTCCTAGTTCTTTGTGTTTAGTTGCTTGCTAATACTTACAAGTTATTTCAAGATGGATAAAAGACGTAAACCTAAGGCATGAAACCATAAGAATTCTGGAGGAAAATGTAGGAAAAACACTCTCTTCTGGATATCGGCCTTGGCAAAGAATTTATGATTAAGACCCCAATGGAAATCATGGAAACAATGAAAATTAATAAATAGGATTTGATTAAACTAAAAAGCTTCTGCTCAGCCCAGGAAGCAATCAACAGGGCAGGTAGACAACCTACAGAATTGGTGAAAGTATTTTCAAGCTACACATCCAATAAAGGGCTAATAACCAGAATTTACAAAGAACTCAAGCAAATCAGCAAGAAAAAAACAAACAACCCTACTACAAAATGAGCAAAAGACATGAACAGAAGTTTTTCTTTTTGTTTTAAAGAGTCTTTACTTTTGAAAATTTCTCTGAACTTCTATAGATATGAACAGGTTGCTTCTCAAAATGAGAAAGACAAATGGCCAAGAAATATATATATATAAAAAAGCTCAATGTCACTAATCATCAGGGAAATGCAAATTAAACCAGAGTGAGATATAACCTTACCCCAGTTTTCATGTATTAGGGCATGGACATCTTTGGGGTGGTCATTATTCTTCTTACCATATTAATCAGAGCCTTTTTTAATTCAATGCTAAATTTTGATACTCTTTAACTCCCCCAATTTAATTTAATTAGAACAAACATTTGACATTTCATACTTACAAAGTAAAGTAACAGCAGAGAATAATTTATCATAAAGAAAAATATTGAAGTTTATATCAAATAATTTTTCCTTAGGCATATGTCTTAATTAAAAAAAATCAAATCAAAGGAAAATATTATTTTAACATGCAGTTTGTTCCTATGCCAAATTAACAGGACAAGATTCATCTAAGAAATTGAGTAATATTTCAAATTATTAATAAATTGATTAATTTATCTACTTCCCACATATCTTTTTCTATGAGACAATAGTGACAATAATTATTAACTGAGTGCTTTGTGCCAAGCTCTGTTCTAAGTGTTTCAGGGCATAATCCATGTAAGCTTATATAACCCTTTGATGGAGGTATTATTCCCCTCTTACAGTCAGTAGAACTGAAGCTTGTTAGTGACTTGCCTGCCCTAATAAAAGGCAGAGGTGGCATTTGAACCAAAATAAGAAAGCCTGAAAGGGTTAAGTGAATTTCCATGAAGAGTTCAGAAATATAGTAGTAGAAACACAAGTGGAATCTAGGAGTCTGAAGTCCAATCCAGATGTTTTATCACTAATCAGGAAGATAGATAGATGATAGATAGATAGATAGATGATAGATAAAGCTTTTTTTTTTTTTTCTTAAAGAACCTCTGTTGCTCAGGAGAACACTTCTTCAGAAACAAGCAGTGTGAGAAATGGTCAGTTACAGTGGGCATGTTAACTGTTTCTTCATTTGGAGGGAGCATCCAGTTCTTTCTCCAGCAATAAATTCACTTCAACCAGAAAAGTTACAGAGGATTATCTTAAGAGCCTGCAGAGCAGAAATGACAAGTCAGAGGAACCATTCATTACGTTCACTGCTTACTGGACACAAAGCACTGACCTTAAAAGATCATGTTCCAATAATGCAATTATTTGTCAAAAATATTAATGAAAAGCACATTTCCTTCCCCCGTGCTTCTTAGAGTAAAGGCACTTTAAAGATCCCAACCAAAGACAAATGAAAATATTCACAATACTTGAAGTTCTTGTTATACACCTGCCCTCTGATCTTCTTACGGTAAGAAGGTGAATATAAATGGTGCTGTCAGGACCCAAGCATTACTAAATGTGACACCATAAATCATCTCCATTAGCGAACATAATGTCAGTTTCTAATACATTTCCAACTATTTTAAAGTCACACTCCGTTATTTCATAATATACATGAATGAATCCTGGTGGTCCGATCTGGCAAGAGAATCAGCAGTCAAATCAACTCATCTTTATTGGTCTAACTCAAAGCGGATCACAGAGGCTGGACTCCCAGTTTTAGTCTGCATCCCTTTTCTCTCCAACTGCTGGACTGATAGGACCCCTTTTCTTCCCTCTCAGAGAACCTGTTATATCTTTTCCCCATGGGAAGGTGTGAGAATAGGCTAAGATTGTTCATGTACACTTCATTGGTTCTACTGTGCAGGCGAGGGCTGTGTGTCCATCTGCTTTCGCAAACCAGAATGACTCCATAACCTTTTTACTCCAAAAGTCTACTCCTCCTTTAAAGGCACTGATTTGCAAAACCAAATTTCCTTGCCTTTCATGCTTAAAGGTTGAACTCTTTCAGGTGATCTTAAACAGAAACAGCTCTGGGGTCTGTAAATCCCTAGAAATTGCATGCAAAATTTTAGGTGTATGTGGGGGCAAATGCACATTTTTCAAGAATTCATAGAATTCTAAAAAAAAAATAAAGAGCCCCCATGACACATAATAGTTTAAAAAAAACACATAGAAGATTGATAAAGGCTTTTTCCTCTCTAAAATTGAAATGTTACTCTAAATTCACTGATGTTGCAATTTCTTCTGACAGGCTCTGAGAATTGCTGATGCTTGTCCCATGTCAGGGATGATTTGGAACAGGATAGGTATAAATAAATAAACAGAAAAGCAAACAAATAGATAAGTTAGGTGCTTGTAGTAGACAATTAAGAAAAAACATCGCCAATTCACAAAGCACTGTGAAAGGAATAGGGTTACCCAGTGTACACCAGCCTACATCTGCATTTTGTGCTATCAGAGAGATCAAGGAAAAGTACCACTTCCCAAAGCTTGCCAGGAGTGAGTGCAGTGAGGTCCCTCCTTTATCTACTGTTTTCCCAAAGTATGGATATCAGTGAAAATATGTCAAGAGAAGAGATACCATAAAGCTAAGCAGAGAATACTTGGAGCAATTATGGAACATCTAACCTACTTTAGGGGGTTGATGGGTGTAGGAAGACTTTTCAGAAGAGGTGAAATCTAAATTTAATACTGAATGATAAGGTCAGAATCATCTAGGCAAAGACTGCGTGTTAGAGCAGGGCAGAAAGGACATTCCTTGGCAAAAAGAATAGGCTATTTAAAAGCACAGGGACTAGAAAGAAGATGTTTTCTTTGACAAACCAAAGTTCCAAATGGCTGGAAATTAGAATGGGAGTCAGGTGCCTTCTATGATCACACCGTCCAAGTACTCTACTCTTAATCACCCATGAATTTCCGTACTGAATTCCTAAATTTTTTGTAGTACGTGTTGCCATCTGAAATTACCTTTATTCAGTCATTCATTCAAGAAATATCACCTGAGCATCTTCTATGTCTAAAGTTCTATTCTTGCTGCTGGGGATAGAGCAGTAAACAAAACAGGTAATGTTCCTGCTCTCATGGAGCTTAGCATGCATGTCATTTACTTATTTTTATAGTTATTATCTGTTTCCCCTAACAAAATATGAATTCTATGAGGGCAGAGACGTTATGTGTCTTCTGCATTATTCTCTCCTCAGTGCCTAGGACAGTGCTTAGGAGGTAAGAGGCGTTTAATCAGTTTGTTGAAGGAATGAATGAATGAAAGACGTGTGTAGCGAGAGGTGAGATTGGAGAAGTGACTGGAATTCAGCTCACGAAGCTCCCTGGAAACCATGTTAGGAAGACTGTATTTTGGAAGCAATGCAGAACCACAAAATATCTTAAGGAGGAACACAATATGATCATATTTTTGCTTAGAAAGAGCTCTCTCTGGCTACATTGTTAAAAATAGGTCAATATGGGCAAGATTGGAGATGAAACGCTTTGTTCTTTGGATTCCAGGCCACCATCTTGACAGACTTTCCTCCTGCCTCAGTTGCCACTCCTGTTGCTCTCTCCTCCCACCCCCTTAACCCTGGAAAAGCTCCACTGCGGTCCTTGAACTCCTCTTCCCCATCTCACTTCTTATTTAGTTGATCTCCTTCCATCCCTCAGTTTTAAATACCATTTATATGCTGTCAATTCCAAATATTTATCATCAGATTGACCTCTTTTTTGAATTCAATTTAAGGATTTCACATTAGCTGTTTCTTCTGCCGGAATGTTCTTTTCCAATAAATTCACACAATTTATCATCTCATCTCTTCTAAATCTCTGTTTAAATGTCACCTTCTCAATGAGGGCTTCTCTCACCTCTTAGTTTGAAATGGAACCTCCCCCCCCTTCATTGTGCCCTATATTTTTCCAGGTTTATTTTTATTCATATAACTTATTACCTTCTAATATAGTACATGCTCTACGTATTTATTTGTTTATTGTCCTCCTCCCCCAACTATAATGTAAACTTCCTGGAGGTTAGGAATTTTTACCTACTGTACTCACATGTTACAGTGACTAGTACACAGACAAATAAATAAAGCAATTATAAATTGGGGCAAATTCTATGAAGAAAAGAATGAGGCAGCTAAAGCAAACAATAATAGGGCGTTCTAGTTAGGATGGTTAAGAAAGGCCTTAGAGCTACCATTTAAGGGGTGAGCTGCGATTTAAGGAGTGAGAGATGAGCAGGGAACAGCCATGAAAAAGGAGACAGAAGGGCATTCCATGCAGTGATGGTAGCAAGAGATCAGAGGCTTTGACAGTTCAGCAAACTTTGGTATTTGGAGGGGTAAATGAGCAGGGGTGCTATCTTTTACAATAGAATATAAAAATATGAAATGAACTAATTTAAAATAACTCAGATATTGCTTTGCCTCTGTAATTCCATTTAGACAAAAAAAGATTACTGTTAATTCAACAAATCTAATAATTTTGTGACAGAGCAAAATACATTAGTTTTGAAAAGGCCACCACGACCTTGACTATGTGTGACCACTGGAAGTTAATGTTTATTCAGTCTAATTGTTTTGGGAAAGGTGCTTCCAGCAATCTCAATAACCACTTGCTGCATAATAAGCTGAATTTGGCCTGAAGTTATTGGTCCCGATGAACAGACCACAGCTAATCTTCCATTCCTCATCACACAGGCAGAGCTCAGGGCTGGACGTTTCTACATTGTTCTGGCTAAAATCCTCTTCTATTCACATGCAGCTACACTGTCCAAGATGTGTAAAGAGCCCAGGAAATTTTCCCATCAAATTTAGGTATCTTTGTCCCCAAAATGTTTATGTGAGTAAGCAATTATGTCAGTCATAACCTCTTTCTATTGTTAAGAGGTGGAAAACCAATTCAAACTAAATCATGCCTTATTTGCTTGTTTGTTTTTGCGAGTTCACGTGGCCAAACTATGGAAAGAGAAAGAATAGGGAAGACCTTGTGTAGGATGCATCCAAGAGCTTGAATGACACCAAGTTTCTTTCTCACTCTCTGCTTGCATACGGACTTGGTTCTTCCCGCTGTATTTGGGTTTTTCCCACATTGATTTCTTTAATTAATTCTGTAAAAATTTAGTGAGCATCTTCTTACGTCTGAGGCACTCTGTTAAGGTCTGGGTAGAGAGTGGTACTCAAGACAGGCAAGCTCCATGCATGAGTATGCAGAGCTCTGGAGCCTCCAGATCCTTTTATAGAGGGCAAAGGCAGAGTTTAAGTAAAAAATAAACTCATACATAATCTAATTTCAAACAGTAAAATATTCTACAAAAAGTAATGCAGGATAAATTAACGGACTATGACTGGAGGAAGGGAGTGGATTATTTTAAATAGAGCGGTCAGGGAAGACTTTTCTGAAGTGGTGATGTTTGCATTGAGACTGGAGCACTACATGGAAGCAGTCATTCAGGAATCTGAGGCAAAACATTTTCAGGAGGAAGGCTTAGTATATACAAAGACACTAACATGAAAATGATCTTAGCCTATGCAAGGGGCAGAGACAAAGCTCATCTGAGTAGAGCAGAGGAATCTACAGGGAAAGTGGTAGGTAGATGTTGGATAGACAAGGATCTGTTATCTAGGAGGGCTTTTAGCTCTTGATAAGGAGTGTAGATTTTATTTTAGTGTTAACAAGAAGCCATTAGAATATTTTAATCAGAAGCTGAAAGAATCAGGTTTAAACTTTAAAAATATGTTTCTAGTGAAGAATAGGATGTATGAGGTCAAGAGAGGAAGAAGGGAACCAGCCAGGAGGCAGACAAGTCAATCCTACTGAAAATTACAGCACTGTGTGCTCAGGTGAAAGCTATAAAGTTGTCAAAACATTACCCGGGAAGTATTTTGAAAGTAGAGCTAAACGGACTTGGATGGATTGGATGTAGGAGCTCAGAAATAAACAATGCATTTCACAGGATATTTCCCTGAGCAGACAGGTGAGTAAATGGGTGGTCTTTTGGGCCATTTACTGGGATGGGAAAAACATGAGGGAGGAGTAGGTTTGAGGAGTATGATTGGGAGAAACCAGGGATCCATTTCAACATGCCCATCAACCATAAAGGGAAAGATAGGAGGACTGTGGCCATCAGAGTCTAGTGTTCAAGAAGGAGTCTGCACAGTGTATAGAGATTTAGGAGCATCACATTACAAATGAAACCTCATAACAAGGAACATGGCTGAGGGCAACTCACATCCCTTTAGCTCAGCAAATCAACGAGGAGAGTTTCTCATTCCAGTTTCCATTAGAAGAATCGTAGGCAAGAACTCTTACTGGTCTGGCTTGGATCATCTGTCCTTCTTTTAGCTGGGATGGTTACCAGAAGACAGAGTTGCACAGATACAGCGGTTGTACCTAATTCTCCAGTGCAAAATGTAAAAATAACAACCTAGAATGTAAAATATAGTTTGCCTCACCTTTTCATTTGCTATTTCCCTAAGAACTCTCTCTCCCAAAATATCGTATTCCCTGTCTTTTAAAATAATGGATGCTTTATTACAGGGCAATGTGCACTTGTAACACACACCAAGTTATCGGGAGATTATGTAGATGAGCGGTTCTCAAACTTGAGCCCACATTAGAACCTCATGGAGGACCTGTTCAGACTCAGATTGCTGGGCCCCATACCTGGAGTTTCTAATTCAAGTGGTTTGAGTTGGCCCAAGAATTTGTTTTTCAAACAAGTTCCCCGGTGATGCTAGCGCTGCAGAGGCAGGTACCACCCTTGGAGGTTGACTTATCTAGGTAATGTAAGCCAAATAACATTAGCAATCAAATGACCGAAGCAAAGATTCTGTCTTTTGTTCTGAAATTTATTTTCTGCTTTTACCTTATGCTGTATATCTTTGATACCAAATTTCCAGATAATGGAAAAGTGCACATCCGGCCTGTTATTAATATTTTTTCTACATAATTTGGTAGAGCTGAATGATTGAATCAAGTGTCCATTGTTTTTGTCTTGTTTTTTGATGCCTTGTGTACATTATGTGTGAGTATATGTGTGTGTGTATTTACTGTAGCCTACTATTTTGAACTTGATATTCTGTCCCTGAGATATTCAGCTAATGCTCCAAGACAATGAATTCATGCAGCTAACCAATTCTGCAATGAGGTTGAAAAAAGTGCACCATTGGGGTATTGGACCCAGAAGGCAAGAGTAAAAGTATTATTACTGAATGCTTTCAAAGAGTTGATACCAATATCTTTCCTTTTTCATAAAACAATTATCCATAAATGCCAGGTTCTGTGCTAGCCTCTGAGCAGACATAGTGAAATTATATACTTTGACCAATTCTTTTCAAAATTTTCTGAAAATCCGTTTTGCTGGCATAATTACAGGATAGCCAAAATGGTATATTTTAGCTGTAAGATATCAAGGAAAATGAATGAAAATAAACATTCTACCTTTTTTTGTTTGTTTTGGCTGGGAAAAATTTCTAGAGTTGAATAATGTCTTCTGTTCTCTCTTCATTTCAAGTATAGCCATGGGCAAGGGACTCCCAAATAAAACATTTCTATTCCCACAACAGGTTGTAACTTCCTCTGGCATGGCATAAAACTTCATTTCATGTGTGTCAGGCAACACGATTTTCCAAAGCTCAAGCTAATTATATGAGATTTATCTGTATGGAAACACAGGGATTAAGCAAGCAGGAAAAATAGGGAAAATTTATTTAGTGGCAGTGTTTAACAAAGGATAATGAAGGTTACACAAAACAAAGTCTTTCCTGAAATAAATACCTAACCAGTGAAGGGAATCAAAAGCATTCTGTTGGCGCTTTAATCATGGCCTAGCAGAAACTGCTACCAATAATAGAGAAATACAAAACAGACATATTTGCCTTTAAGCCAGTACTGGAACCTCCATTAACCTTATCTATTTGATATGCCCATTACTAAGCTCCTTGGTTCTCATTTTCTGATTATTGTTCAGTAGAACCTTTGCTTTAAAAAAAAAAAAAAAAGCCTTATCTTTGTGGTATGTTAATTTTTCATGGAAAGCATATTATTTAAAAGAATACTTTTAGCCTCCAAATAATTCCTTATAATTAATTGTTTTGTCTTAAGCTCTAATTTTACTTGTCTAAATGTATCCCCCTGGAATTAGTTGTTTTCCTCTTATTGCCTAATTGCACATTATATCCTGCTCTGATTGTCATATTTCACAATTACTTTATCTGAAGGGAGAAGAGACTCCGGTATTTTATTTCCCTTAATACAGAGTTTTAATTTCCTCAATTTGCAATCTTAATATTTATCTTTTTTTCATAGGCATATTTGTAATATTTATCACTTACGGTGACCCTAATCTTTCAAATATGGAAAGAGACTCTTGAGAATGCTGCATCGTTGCCATCTATTATTTATATTCGAATGGCAGTCCTCATGTAATAAATGAGGATAAAAAATGTCTGTTATTTGTTCAGGTTATGATATTTTCAGAATTTAATTAGCACCAACCTCTTCAAATTTATTTACCATTCTGTTTTCAGAATAACCAATTTTTCAAAGTAAAAATGTACTTTCTGCTTTGAAAGGTAGCTCTACCGTGGATATAAGCATCATCTGAAGTGTGGCCTGGATGTTCTGTGGCCTACTTCCAAATTAGATTACACAGACCACAGGGCAGTCTTTCCAGCATCTTCCCCTCTAAGGCAACTGCTCTGACTTGCCAGTTACGGTGCAGTAGAAATACTGTTGCTCCTTTGGGCTCTTAAGACCTGGGGTAGCTTCCTCGCCGGTGAGTGGGGTGTGCGGCCTTTCCAAGTTAGTTAAAAATCTCTTTGGTTTCCTGTAATCCTCCTCAGTAATCTCTCCTCTCTTACAGTTCCCTCGTATGTGACACATAAATACAAATGATCTAAGACAGTCGATTCCTAAAAGGACTAAATGAGATAAAAAATGCAAAACATATTTTCATGCCACTGTGATGCAAAAATTGATTAAACGGTACTGACTGTTGGGGCTAGCACTCAGCGCATGGAACCTAGCTGGAAGGAGAGCCAGAGTACAGTCTTGAGAGTTGCATTTGTAGCGTGTTCATGCTATAAACATACAGGTTCCGTTTACCTTATAGCGTCTGTGGAGGACACATCACTGGACACCTCCAGGCCTCCTCTCCACTCTTCCCCGCCCTGCCCTGCGCCTCCAAGGCCGGTCGGTGTGGATGGCGTCAGCGAGCTCCCTTGCACTCTGGCTTCCTAGTGAGTTTTATGATAGTGGGCCCTGGCCGTGTGGTACAGGAGAGAGGAAGAATGAAAGCAGGGTATTCTTTACCCACATCCTTTATATCCGAGCCCTTTAGTTTGGCATATCTCAGTTCACAAATTGTCAAAGTCACAACTCCTGAGAGGTAAGCTCTCACCCAGCTCTGTCGCTGTCTCTCGGTTCCGTTACCCTTCCTTGCCCTGCTCTTTCAGAGCTAGGAGTGGTTACTGTCTCCAGATGTTACTAGTTCTGAAAAACTGCACAATCATCTGTGGCTTCCTTATATTCTAACAATAGTAGTCATTGTCTTAAATTCATTAAATTATCCCCCCCTTTTTTTATTTTTTATGCTTGAACAGCAGGGTAAACAGAGATAATTGGAGAAAAGATTTTAATGCTGTGAACTAAGTCCACAGATACTTTAGATGTTTTTCCTCTCCTGTAGGAACTCTGTTTTATGGGGAAAAGACAGAAATACAAATAAATATTTATAGAAGATGGTGAAAAGCTTCAAAGTTGGGGTATCCATGACACAGGCCCCAGCAGCTGGTAACTCCCAGCGTAAACTGTGGCGATGATGACGATGATTCTCGTATCCCTGCCTTGGGTCAGACCCCTGTTATCCATCACCCGCTCAACAAAACTGTCTGCTTATTACTTTCTCTTTTACTCATCTGGTAAAAACTACTATTCTGTTTACACCATGCTGTGATATTTCTCATTGGCCTTGGGATAAAATACAGTCTCCTTGGCATGATAAGCATGATAAATGTGGTGTTCTTCTGTATTTGGCCTTTACTTATTGTCCTGATCTCACCTTGGGCAATTTAAAACCCATGTGCAAATAGATAATGTAGGATTCATAACCCATGTCATATCCACAAATGAATTCTATGTGGATTAAAGATCTAAGTATGAAAATCAAATTTTAGTATTTTTGGAAAGTAATATAGAAAACTATCTTGATGACCTTCTGCACAAGAAATGGCTTTGAAATAAGACAAAATGAGTATAAACCATAAAGTAAAGATTTATATATTTGAATACTATCATTAATAAGTTTATCAAAAAACATTATTGAAAATAAAAAAGTTCAAAGACTGGAAGAAAGCATTAGCTAACAATACAAATAATTAATAAAAGATCAATATCCATAATAAAAAGAACCCCAACATATTGATAAGAAAAACATAGTAGCCTAACTAATCAACAGATGCAAGAGCAGAAATGTACAGGAGGAAAAAAGTTGAATACAAAATAAACCTGAAACGTGTACTCCATCTCACTAGTAATACATGAAATGGCATTTAAACATAATTCAATTCTAGTGTATACCCATCAGATGTGCAAAAATGTCAGTTTGAAAATGTCAATTGTTGGACTATGTGGAACAAAGAGAAACCCTTATTAATTAGTGTACCTACTTTGGAGAACAATTTGGCAATCCCTAGCAAAGTTGAAGCAGTAAAATGTTGGTCAATAACTACTGTGGTTGCAATGTCTGTTCCCCATATAGGGACTCAGTTTCTCTGTGTATGTTCTAAGGAAAGTCCAGCACACTTCAGCACAGGTACTTGTGTAATGTGTAGAGGGCAGGCAGAGAAACACTATGTGTAGTAATTGGGAGGGAAAGCCTCCACAGGAAAAATGGTTAAATAAACCGAGATGTTTTCTTAAAATTGAATAGATAAACAAAATGTGATGTTTTATTAAAACTGAATAATATAAAATTGTGAAATTGAAGGAGCTAGAGTTATACTTATAAAAATGGATAAACATCATAGCATACATTTGAGCGAAAAAGCAATTTTCTGAAGAATACATAAATTGCAATGTTACATATGGAAATTAAAATGTAGTAAACATTGCTTTATATTTTTTGGGATAAACACATATAGTAAAAGCATAAAAAATTGATGGATCTATAAAAACCGAATTTCGAATATTGGTTACTTGTGACGAGGACTTAGGGAAAGGAGTGCATTCGTGGCGTTCTCAGGGCATCTCTTCTGTTGGCAGTGTTTTCTTTCTTGAGGCAGGTGTTTTAAAAAATTACTCATACATTTTTACATATTACATACCTTCTTATAATTAAAAATAGATACAATAGCTTCCTAAGGATTTTAGTGAAAATTAAATGAATTGTGCACATCAATGAACATAGGGTTAAACACATGCAGAATAGACATCCAGGAAGTTCCTGATCTCATCTCTCTTTTGTTTATCTTACAAGTAGGAATCACTTTCTTCTTCATCCTTTTCTCTTATCTCTGTTTTGATTAGTGGGGAGTGTAGCGGTAAATGAATGGGCTCTAACATTACAGCCTGGGTTCAAATTTGTGACTTCAGACCCGATCTGTCGTCTAAGGTCAATTACTTAACCTCTTTAAGGCTTAATTTTCTCCAACTGAACAATAAGGAAAGAAATTTTGTTTATGTTACAAATTTAATTTTATGTTAGTTTAATCCGAATAAAATTCTTAATGTAGACTCTGGCCCTGAATAAAGTTCATTAATCTGTCTGTTGTTATCAACCAGCTAAAAATCACACTGCTGGTTAATGACACAGTTAAGTCTACCAAGATTTAGGGCTGTATTTTAGAAATATTCATTATGTGTCATACACTGTACCAAATTATGTTTTTAATATATGATTTCGTTTAATACTCACAATTTAGGAATTAGGTGCTATCATTATCTGATATTCAGATACAGAGATAGACGTATAAGACCTAAATGATCTCAGAGATAAAAATGGAAGAATCCAGATACAAATCTAGTCTATTATAGTTGACTCCAAAGCCAAGTATTTAAATCATTAAGTTCTCGTGTTTGCCGAGTTTTATGCTCCTTCTTGCATGGCACCCTGCTGGTAAGGTGGAAAATGAAATGTTGGCTCTTTTCACGGACCAATGAAGTCACTGTCTTCTGTAAGAAGAGGTGCAGGTATTTCTTTCCTTCTTCCTGAAAGTTAACGCT
Source organism: Avahi laniger (assembly GCA_963575035.1). Classification (NCBI taxonomy): domain Eukaryota; kingdom Metazoa; phylum Chordata; class Mammalia; order Primates; family Indriidae; genus Avahi; species Avahi laniger. The sequence goes on from CAUYSK010082563.1 coordinate 20,522, forward strand.
CATTTTGTCCCCCCTGAGTACTATTAATGCACGCAGAGATGATTGCTAGTGTGGGCTGTGTCCACTGGAGTTGGAATCAACCAATTAGTAACAGCAGTACTTTTACATAGGAGTCTGTTTGGAATGAAAATCTGATGGAAGCCCATGCAAAAAGTGTACATTCTTTGAAGGATTAAATCTTTTGCATATGGCCTAACTGGCATTTTTTAAATTTAAATGTGTTTGCTTTTTTCTAAAACCTTGTTTTGGCTGTGTATAAGTAGCTCAGTGAAGAAAAATAAAACAATGAAACCAGTTTCAAGCCAATAAAAGATCAACTGTTTTTTGGTTTTTTTTAACTTTCAACCAGAGATTGTTCTACATAGACTGTATTTTTATTCTATGGAAAAGGCACCTTAGATGGTTTGAAAAGCAGCAAAAAATTTTTTCAGGAGAAGTGTGTGTTTTTGTGTGTTGTAAGAAGGGTGTATGTAAGAAGAGTGTAGTAGCATCCAGAATTGCTACAGTCAGCATTTCCAAAGCCATATTTCATCAGAGTTTATAAAGGCACTTGAAGCCACTGTTAGCAAGGTAAGCAGACTATCAATCTTCCCACCACCCCAAACCATCACAGGTCCTACAGCAGATAAAACCAAATCCTTCTACAGTTTATCATTTAGATCTGCTTTGAAATTCTCTAGGTTAGAGAAGAATAATGTCATAAATATTAATAAAAAGAGACTGTATATGTTAATAATCTCTTTTCATTCTCAAGATGCAAAGGTGTAGTATTGATCCCATGGTAACTGTGAGTTTAGGACAAGATGATTAGTTGTGTGCAGATTACTCTAATCTTTAGCTATGTGTAATGCTTCCAGTCTACTCGGCTTTACTAGCCTAGTAGTTTTTCTTTTTTCCTGGATATTCAAAAATGTATCATGTGTTTTAACATTGTCTTGAATTTTTTTTCTCCTTATTGTGAAACATACTGGGTTGTTCTAGTCATCACTACTTGTTTCATAGTTGCAGTTATTCTCCGATGATGCATGTCAATGGCATGAGTGCAGTTCTGCTAGCACATAAATTCCTACCCCATCTCCGCACCATGTAGAGGTTTAAACATTTCATGACATGATACATCACCATGCATCTTACTTATCTTCTTATATTTATACTGTCAAAGTCTCTAAATAATATGTTTTTACTCTACTTCACAGATATAAATCTTTGAGAATATGTATTTTTAATAAAGTGTTCTTCTTTAGAAGCATTTTAGTTATACAAAATGGTTTCACTGAATTTATGAATTAAGAGCCCAATAGATTATCGGTTATGTGGAATTTACGAGCTCTCTGTTGAACTTTAATTTGAATGAAGCTGGCTACACAAGTCACATCGGTTTTCAAATTCTCATCACTGGTATTCTAATGAACAAACCTTAACAACTTATTTGTATGTTGTTGTTCGTTGTTTTTGTCATGCTTGCTAACGAGATTTTTACCGGAGAGGCACCACATGAATCATTTATTCAACAGTCTGTGTTCCAGACTATTGACTGAGCAATGAGATACAGCAAGAAACAAGACAAAGTTCCTACGATCGTGGAACTTCTGTATTTGTGAAGCAATAAGGCATCTGACAAGTAATGATACTTATTTTCCACTAGCTTCCTTAAATGAAAAAGTGAGCTCATTGCTTTCCAAATAACGAAAGTTGTACCACACACGGATCGGGATTTCTTAGCTGCATTTAATGATTTAAACATAGAATCTCTTTTCGGTGTACCCAAAAGGAGATGATAAGGAACTTAACCTCCCGCTTTCACAGCTGGGCAGTAGCATGTTAAAGTCCTAATTGAAAGGGCGGACTGTTGCTCGTGGTCCTGAATGTATCAAATAGCTACAGAACAGATGGGAACATTGCTGTTTATTTATCTGATTGCCAAACTAAATTTCATACTGGATGCCAAACATACAAAAATGAACATGGCACATTCATGGCCCTCAAAAAGTTTACAGCCATTGTGGAAAAAACTGCCCTAGAACATTATTGTTAGCACACTTTTCAGTTGATTAGTTCTGAACTAAGTACATGCTACTCACCCTAAGTATGTGCTACTTGAGTCGCTTAAGTGATAGAATAAAACTGCTGAAGTGATAAGGGGCCAGTGAATGTTTTAACGATGAATAAGTTTACTTTCTTAAATGATCAAGTGCAATAATATCAGACACCTGTGATACTTCAGGATTTTATGGGTAGGCAATCTGTAATTTTGTAGTGATGCAAATCTGATTTATTGCACTGGAATAAAGTATTAAACATATCAGGAATCTGGACTCTAATATGATTTGAAAGTGACACTTTATAAATCTAACTTTCAAATTGCCATTTTTAATGAATTCATTATTTATATGACATATTACAAGGGTTATTAATAAAGTCAAAGCTTGTATAATGAAAACATAAAATTATGTAAGACAGGTAATACTGTGGAAATAAGGAACACATTTTCAGGTCCAAGTTAAAATTTCACATTGTAAGAGAGTTTCAAAATTCCTGAGTCACAAAACCTTGATCTGAGTTTTGAAATATTAGTAGGGACAATTATAACATTTCTTTAAAAGGATGTGTATTGCATAACTATATCAGAAGTTAATTTCTTGAATATTTGCAGATTTGTGCTAGAATAGACCATGATTCCAAAAAAAAAAAAAAACAATGATTGTGGTTCTTGTAATTACTCATCTAAATTAAAAGAAATGAATTCAAGCATCTCTGTATGAGGAAAGATGTTCATTGCGCTTTTCCATTTCTTTATGGGAAAAATACAAAACTAGAACAGCATATTTCCTATCTTTTCTGCTCTCTTTTCCAAGGGAGATAGATAGTTATTTCCCCTCTCCATTCATACTTCAAGCATAAAATCATTGATTAGAAGAAAAAAGAGTTTGAACTGATAGCGTTGCCTCTGAAATATATTTGGTGGAATTTTTTTTCCTAGATTCTTAAACAGTGCTCTCCCTCACAACTCAAACCTCTGGCATTGTGTGCGTAAAAGCTTCACCTACTAGAGATGACAGTATATTAAAAATATGTTTATTATATAGATCAGAAACCATTATAGTGCTCAATGTTAACTTTTAACTCTTTAGAGAATGTGGTTTAAAATATATGACATCATATATGTGAAAAATATAATTCTTTCAATTTACTTTCCTACTTTTTATATAATGATAATTTTAAATTTGTAAGCATCGTTAACATCATGTCAATGGCTGTAGAATATTATATGTACAAACCATAATTTATCTAACCAACATCCTATTCCTGGGCATTTAGGTTATTACCAAGGTTTTATCACCATAAATTATCCTGCAGTGAAATAAGATACATAGCAAATGTACACTTTCATTCCTTCTCTGAGTCATTTTTTTTAATCTTCTGATATAATAGAAATCTCAAAAAGAACATTCTGACAGGGTGAGATGTCCAGGTCTCAGTGTAATAGAATTAAAACTTAGATTACTTTCTCACTCAGTCTAAGTTGAACAACATTTATACTTAGAAAACTATATTATCTATCCATGTATTCATTGAAAAAATATCCAATGCTTATTATGTGCCACTCTTTTTAGCCACTTGAGATATATTGGTAAAGAAAAATGGGTAAAAATTCTTGTTTTCCTGGAGGTCTTTTATTTTCAGAGACTATTGCCTTACAGAGTTTCCTGACTGATAAATGTGATCTATGACCCCTGACCACCTCCATGGCATGTCATGTATTTGTATCAGGAGATGGCGTCATTCCGTTGCATTATGTTGGGATGGGAACCAATCACTGAGGAGCTATTTTAGTGGCAGGTAGCCAAAAACTTGGGGAGGAATAATAGTAATTTAAATACTCCACATATTCCATGTTCTAAAAGTGCTCCATACTTAGGATTGTAACTTAATATAGTCCTCATATTCTATTTACAGAATGTCAGTGGAAATTTGCCTTCAAAGGTACAAATTTGGGCTTTGCCATTTTACACTGAGCCTCATGCTTTGCATAAGTGGATTTCACCACGTAGTGGCTGTATAATACCAATTTAGATTGAAAATCTTAAGGAAAAAATGTCAGCTATTAAAGTAAATCCTAATTTTTAGACCTAGATCCTAAGTATAAAATCAATATTGTTGCACTTGTTTTTTTAAAATTGTTTCATAATCTTAAACATGCAAAATAATTTTAACGATTGAGCTATATTTTGCAAATATTCTGTCTTGACTTTCATTAGATGCCATTTTAAAACTGGGCTGACATAATATTTATGTCATGGGGCAAGACAAATAAAAATCAGATGCCTATTGTTTCAGGGATGGCAATTATGTTAATTATAATAGACAGCAAATAGAATCTGCAGGTATTTATTTGATTCCTAAATACTAGGTGGCTGGGAAGACACACAGAAATATTAGTTCCTGCCCTCAAAAAAACTCACAGATGAATTGGCAAGAAATAATACAATAATAGAAAAATTAAAGATATAAAGAATAAATAATTATATAACAGTTCCAGAAAAGAATTAAAGATCTATCTTAAGGAACTACATTATTATTATAGTATGTGGTTTATACAGGGTATTCACCAATATTTTATTTCAGTTGCTAATGAGATAAATCATATTCAAATTGTCTAACAGGCCAAGGAAGTCCAGAGATTCATTCACCTTCAAGTATGGATGGATCCAGGGACTCAATCAATATATTCAAGGAGATATGTTCCTCTATTTTCCTCCATCTTGTGTTCATCATCATACAGGCTCTTTCTACAAGGTGGCAGATGTCTACCAGCAGCTTATTATTTACATTATACCACATTTTGGCTAACAATTAGCAATTCCAGAAGAAAAATAACTCCTCTTTTTCAATAGTTCTGACCAAAGTCCTGGGCTTCCTTTGACTGATCCATGTTTGGTGATATATTTAACTTTGAACCAATCAATATTACTCCTGATTTTGCAGGCTTGGATCAAAGATCAAACTTTATAGCTAAAGGGTTAATAACCTTCATGCGAACCATGGTGAGATGATGAGGGAAAGGGTGGTTCCCTATGGAACAAGTTGCTCTTAATCCAAAAAAGAGGGAATGGCTAGTGAGCAGGAAACTACAGATGCCTACAACCTTACATTTTTTCATTTAATCCTTGCAACCAACCTCTGAACTAGAAGTTATTTTCTTCATTTAGAGATAAAGAAATTGAAGGTCAAAGACTGTACGTAACTTACACAAAGTCATAATGCTAATAGGTGGTGAATATGAGATTCAAATTTTGTCTGACTTCAAAGCCTGTGCCTTAAGTGCTGTACGACACTGCTCTCACTATAATTTTTACACTGGTGACTGGAGAACAGAGTTGCAATCAAATGTTCCAAATCTCTTATTCAGCCTCAACTTTTCTGCAAAGGTTCAGGTCAGAACGCCTTTCCCCAATAGTCCTTGGTTCTTCTCATTTTATTCTGCTTTGGGCTTGACAGATTCTGTTGAGAATTTTAGTGTCCTATAATAAAATGCAAGAAAATAGAACTGTAATATCAAGTAGCTTATCTTCTTCTTGGTCTTGTTCTCACACAGAGCTCCTTGACTCGAATATACTGAGCATAGAGATTTTGCTTTGTTTGACTCTGCATTTCTAGTGCCTAATACAGTGCCTGGCATGGGATAAGCATTCACCAATATTCTTGGGAAAAATAAAATGAAAATATTTCTGATCTGCATAAAAGTAAAGTTAATTATGTCCTTCACCCTGGGCACACCACACAGATAGACCTGATGTGAGTCTCAGATCTGCCTTTTGTTTCAATATGTTCTTAGTCAAAGAGCTAAAACTCTTTTGGGCTTCCAATTATCTTATCTATAAACTGAAAATAATAGTATCTGCTTTTGAGGGTTGTTATGGAGAGTGTGAGAGGATGTGTGAGAGTCAAAGCAGGGTTTGTGACACTTAGGAAGCACCCGGAAAATGGTGGCTATTTTTGGCATAAGTTATTCCCTGGCCCATGGAATAGTGCTTGGGAAAAATACTTGGATATATTTCACAATAAAACTTCAGTAGAACTGATTATTTAGTACTCCATGTACACATATATGCAACCTACACCCAAGACTCAACTGTGTGTGTTTCTTGATTCTGTAGTCAGTCAAATTTCCTCACAATTCAGTCAATCTGTATCTTTAACACAAAGTGATTTGATAAGGGTAAAATGCTAGATCTATTTGGGGAACAAATCCAGTCTTCCAATTCCCAAACCAAAAAACAAAAGAAGAAGAAAAAAGAAAAGAAAACTACTTGACTAAAAAACTTTACATTGTAAAATTAATTGCTTTGTATAGACCACTCATGCAGTTCTCACTGTTACTTTAAGAAAAGCTGCTTTTAACTCACTAATCAGCTTTCACCATTACTCTAACTTCTTTCTTCTGAAAGATAATTCTCTAATATGTATTAACATAAAATGATTCAAACTGTTGATAAGTTACTATGGTAAATAATTTACCAAAATTTTATTCAACTATTAGTTATTTTCAGTTGCAATTGAGAGAAATCCAATTGAAAGTGGCTTAGCTAAGAGAGAGGGGGGAAGGGGTAATGAAAGAAAAGAGAAAAAGTAGAAATTTATTGGCTTATGTAATTTAAAAATTCAAGGGTAGATGGTTTTAAGCAAGGCTAGATCAAAGTATAGATTCAATACTATCTCTGAATCTCAGTTTTGCTTTCCTTCATATTGGCTCATTCTAGGGCAGGCTTTCCCTTTGAGACTATAAAATGAATAGCATCATCTCCAGGTTTGTTTTCTACCAATTTAGTAATCCCAGTGGGAAGTGAGCTTCACTTAATGTTCCAGGAGAAGTCCAGGGGTTGGATGCCATTCACGTGATTTTATCACAAACCCTTCCCTGAACTAGTCATGGGGTCTGGGGTAGGTATAATTCCTTGATAGGCCACATCTAGCTCTTTTTACTTTTCTAGGAATAGAAGACAATGTCAACTCCAACTAAACCACGTGGCCTCAGAGTAGAGAAGCAGTGGCCCCCAAAATGATAATGGGGGTGTGTTCAGTTTAGGAAAGCTGAATAGATGCTGGATTGGCAAAGATATAGGATGGCCAAACAGTCTCAAATTTTTCTCCCAACTTTTGTGTAAAAAGAAAATTTAAAATAGTATTTTGATATAATAATGTCAAGAAAATTAGAAATCATTATCATTTCTGGTATACAGATGCTCCTTGACTTACAGTGGAGTTATTTCCAAGTAAACCCATGGTAAGCTGAAAATATCATAACTCAAAAATGCATTTAATATATCTAAGCTACCAAACGTCAAAGCTTAGCCTAGCCTATTTTAAATGTGCCTATAGTTGGACAAAAATCATCTAACACAAAGCCTATTTTATAATAAAGTGTTCAATATCTCAGGTAATTTAAATACTGTACATTACGTTGTACTTGCAACAGTTTTACACCATTGTAAAGTTGAAAAATCATAAGTCAAACCATCCTAAGTCAGAGAGTGTCTATAATCCAAAGCCAGATGCTCATATTATCTTTATTGCTGCTAAAATTATAAAAATGTGTGTGTGTATGTACACACTTATTTTTCCTTTATTCTAGAACCGAGGAAGGAACTTACAGCAAGAATCTTATATTTAAAATTCAGATTTAAATTTATTGTAAAATAATTTGAAGGGAAAAATTCAATCATATTTTTATGACATGACAAATACACTAAAATGCATAGATAGCAATTTACTACAGATAATCAGTCATCGTTTGAGTCTTTTGAAAAGGTCCAGTTTGTTAACATCCCCCAGTGAGATAAATACGAGTTTTTCCTAAAATAAGGGCTGACCAAACTCCCAATAAACCATGTTGTTCTACGACAGATGTCAGGAGATCACAAACCAGAGACATTAGAACAGATTTATTTAATGTGTAACATGGAAGAGATAAGAAATCAGAAGTGGCTGGAAGGTTTTTATATCCTGTTCACCTGAAATAAATGTAATTCATGCTAAATTTTCTTCCTTTTCACTGAGCGGCAAGAGACTTTGAAGCTATTGTCAAGGCATAGACTACCTGGGGAGCTCAGCCCTGGTCCAAAACTCTGCTGCTGCGTAGTGTGAACACACTGGCAGTGGGGGTGACTTGAGATCATAGAGCACAGATATCAATAAATAATAAAAGATAAAGTGAGAGCAAGATGTCTCACAGAGCTGGAGTTCAACAGATTTAACCAGGCAGAAGAGACATGTATTTTTAGTTTCAAAGCTAATTCATATATTTCTTAACAACTGCTGTAGTGTGAAAAAATGGCTGGGAATCAAAGGGGCTTCTAACACAAAGGGCTGCATGAATAATCCAGGTGACCAGAGTTACACAGGAAAGAATTAAACTGTCATGATAGATGACACAGAAGGAAAATCTGTAGCAATTTGTATATGCTGGAAAAGTGAAAAGCCTTTTCCCTTCCTCCAATCCCTCAAAATTAATACCTAAACTTAGTTTTTTTCTAAGTTAAATCTCAGGCACGCGATGCATATGTCATGGATAGGTGTGTGTGTGTGTGTGTGTGTGTAGACAGATAAACCACGTTGATGCTGTAAGAAATAATAGGCTTGAAAATGCTAAATAAATATTCTAGTTTACAGGCACACAAAGATTAATCAAGACTTTTTCAGTTGCAAGTGATAAAAGCCCAACTCAAACTTCTTTATGCAAAAAAGGAAAAAGGGGCGGGCTTTAGTGATGATAAGGGAAATCAAGGCGATAATGCTGGCTGTAGGCGATGCAAAATATGGAGAGTCAAACGACGCCCTCGGTTTTCTTCTGTCTTCTCTACTTCCCCTGAGGTTATTCTATTTTTCAGATCTCTCTTCATGATTGCACAAACTTTACAAGCTGCGAACTTCTATTTTCTACATGTCATAATTCTAAGAACCCTCTCCTCGTCAGTGGCTGCATATAATTATTTAAAAAGAAACACTGCTTGGTATTGCTTGAAGGGCTTATTCTGTTTTGCCAGCTGTTTTTATTAGATGCTCCGATTAGCTAGTCTGGATTAGGTATGCATTCCTATGGCTGGGAAGTAACTACCTGGGCTTATAGACTTATAAATAGCACATGGGATAGAGGAGAGGTGGTTCTTTTAAGGAAGGGACACAAAGCCAATTTAAAATAATAATAATAACAGCACCTGATGTCCACTACTGGTTCTTTAACCAGTTTATAACATATATTTTATAGGCATAAATAGAGAAAGAGAGAGAAAACCATCTCTTCATTGATACTTTTGGCAAATATGCATTCCTTAATCAGGTTGGCTGCCCACGAACTATAATAACCTGGTTGAGATGTCAGAATATACTGACAGCAGCCTGTGAACTAGTAAGATGTGGGCTTCTGCTGGGACTTTGTAATGAGGTCAAAGCTGAAACAAACTTATGGTTTTGAAGTTAAGAAAATGAAACAACTCCTTTGACCCAGAATGGGATTCATAGAGGGAACTACAGTATCGATTCCTTTTCCATGACACAGCAGAGCTCTGCCCCTGAATAACGAGACTTCATACACCAGGAGTGCACAGTGGCTTACCCCATAATATTTAGAGCCCAGGGGGAGATACCACCACAACCTGAAGTAGCTTTTTAAAATAGAATTTTAAAAAACAAATGTGTTCAGATCTTACCAACAATATCCTCTAGGAAGAGTCAAATGAAGATAGACTCTGTGAAAACACAGTGTCAAAAGAACTCATACAAATGCAACATGTATATCAAAAAATGCTTAATATCACTAAGATCCAGGAAATGCAAATTCAAATTACAATGAGATGCCAGCTCACAGCTATTAAAATGGCTACTATCAAAAAAACATGACATAGCAAATGTTGGTGAAATTGTGGAGAAAAGGGAACCCTTGTACACTTTGGTAGAAATGTAAATTAATACAGCCACTGTGAAAAACAGTGTGGAGTCTCCTCAAAAAATTAAAAACAAAACTACCATATGATCCAGCAATCCTATTTCTGGGTATACAACTAAAGGAAATGATATTAGTATGTCAATGTTCACTGCTGCATCATTCACAATAGCTAAGACACGTAAACAACCTAAGTGTCTATCAGTGGATGAATGCATAAAGAGAACGAGGTATAGCAATGCAGTGGAATACTATTTGGCCTTTAAAAAGAATAAAATTCTGTCATTTGTGACAACATGGATGAACCCGGTGGACATTACGTTAAATGAAATAAGCTAGACACAGAAAGGCAAATACTGCATGATCTCACTATATGTGGATTTTAAAAAAGCCTAACTCACAGAAGCAGAGAATAGAATGGTGGATACCAAAGGCTACTCACAGGGAAAATTGGGGAGCTATTGCTTAAAGTATATAAAATTTCAGTTAGAAGGAATAAGTTCAGTATATCTATTGTACAACATAGTGACTATAGTTAATAACAATGTATTGTTATTGAAAATCACTGAGAGTGGATATACAAATACATTCATGATCCACCAATTTGACATATTTGTCTAAAATTTTCAAGCTAACAGAAGTGATGTAGAGTAATGATTAGGAACCCAAAATTTTAGCACCACCTGGGTCAAAGTCCCCCTCTACTGCCTATTAAATGAATGATCTTGGGAAGTTACCAAAATTCTCTGAGCCTTAGTTACCTCAATTGTGAAAAAATTTAGAATGCCCAACTTTTGGTGTGAACATTGAGATAATATACTTACAGTGCATAAACAAGTAATAGTAACGGTGATGATGATTAATGAAAGTAACTCCAAAATTTTTTATATTGCTGATTTCTGAAGTCCTATCACATGTCAACCCATTAGACTAAGGATTTTAATCTTCAAAAAAAAAATACTGTTGAATATATACTTCATGAAAAGCATTGTGCAAACATTTTTATACGCCAATTTACTTATGTAATTTAATCCTCATAACCTTTCAAGAAAGGTACTATCATTATAGTACCATTTCACATGTTAGGAAACTGAGACAAAACTAAGCCATTTGCACAAGGTCACGAGGTAAACGGAGGAACTGAAATTTAAATCAAGTTTATCTGACTCCAGAATAGAATTCCTAACCACAGCCTTATAAATAAAGGATCTGCATATTTTAGCTTGTATCAAGGGTAAAAAGCAAGGAGATGTGAAGTTAGACAATTCGTAAATGAAGGAAGAAGGAAAGAAAAAGTGGCAGACAGTAGCTGCCCGAGTTAAGGAACTTTCTAAAGTTTCTATAAATATTTCTGGTAAGCATAGTGTTATGGCATGTACAAATGAATTGGTTGTTTTCAATATCCAAACTGCAATATTTAACTTCCTTTTAGGGGCAGTATTTTTTTAAATTCTTGTAGAAACTTATCTTTGCATCTATCATAGAATTTTTTTTTTCTATAAGGAAATCACTTTATAGCCAACTTTTCCATTGGAATATTTGGCAAACATGGAAGTACCTGTAACAGCTAAAATCACAAGTCAGAGCATCCTTTGGGAAGTGGATGATGTCACAGCAATGGAAAGGAGCAGCAGATGGAACATACTGCAAAACTGTGCACTCTGTATTTGGTCGCATGTCCTTTGTTGGCTCTGAATTCCTTGAAGAACTTGGCAGGATTAGGTTTAGCTGTGGCTATTAGTTAATTTGCTGGAACAGTGAACAGACCTTGGTGGCAGTGACAGTCGCTGGAAAGAGATTTCGATGGATATCTCAGCCCTGAACGTGTGGTGCTCAAGGTGCCCACATACTGCAGAAACAGAGACGGGTAGGAGGCAGCGTTGTAGGCACAATGGTGGGCATTCCTCAGGAGAAGATTCATTAGGAGTGGAGAAGGAACTAGAACTTAGAAGAGCTGAAAGGAGAGGGTAAGAAAAATGTTTGTGTTCTTTTCCCGTAACTACTGGAGGCAGAAGACACAGCGCACCGGTGTTTTCTTCTTGTAGAAGCTAATTCCTGTTCCAAGAGCAAAACCACACTGACGGGATTTAGGGAGAGCCAAGGGGATTTCTGTCCTCTATCTCCTCCTCGAATTTGCTGTAATATCTAAGCCTCTTACTGTTATTTTTTATTAATGTTAGTTAATATTTAGCAAGAATTATCAATGTGCAAAATGCTGTTCTAAGGACATTATATTCTTTATTTCAGTGTTTTGTAGAAGCCCCATGAGGTACACATGATTATGCTCAAGCTCAGGTGAGAAAATGGAGGGTCAGAAAGATTGTGATTTGCTCAGGTACCCAAGCAGCAGATCCTCAGGGTCAAATCCAGAGCGATCTGACTCCAAAGCTCCTGCAATTTCTACTCCCCTATGCTGCACTAAAACAATTTTCTTAAGACCTGGGAAATGTCTCTTTCAAAACTGCAACATTACCGGAGATAGCATGTGTTGTAGAAAGCGCATTGGGCAGGAAGGTAGGAGGTGGGTAGGAATCTTCTTTTATTTCACTATGGAACCTTGGGCCTCAATTTTCTCCTCTTTAAATGAAGAAACTTAAATAACTTCTTAATTTATCCCATTTCTGACTTCTGTGTTCCCTGTGTCCAATTGTCTTCTATAGTGCATAGAGTTAATAGATGATAGGAGACACCCAGATACGGAAACAAGAAGATACACTGATAAAAAAGAAGTTTATTATTTTTATTACTTAATAGTAAAGACGTTAGCTATCATTCTAGGCATGGTAAGACCTTATCTCTTTATGATCCCCTGCAGTAGGTATTTTAACACCATCTTGCCAATAAGAAAGCTGAATCGTAGAAAATAGCTGGGACTCAAGGCTTGGTTTGATCCTAAACTCCACCATTTGCAATCCCAAATGATAACTTTTCAGTGGACTATGTTTAGAAATAACCAGTGATGAACCTTTCAACTATGTGTTTTATTCTGGCAAAGGTACAAAATATGTGTGGGTGAGTGTCCTCAATAACGGGGAAAAGCACATTGTTTTCAGAGCGTCAAGGACAAATCCAAATAAAGAGAAAACTTAGTATGGAATAATAACACACAGCACTTTTATCAATGATTTGTGATTATTTTGATTTTGTGGTACCAGAAAAATAAAATGATGGCTAATAATTGGGAAATCAATAATTTCACAGCACAGTTAGTAAGTTGCCCTAAAGTTAGCCTTTAATTAACCAGAACACAGTTTGATTGGTAAAGTGACAGTGAAAATTTGATTGTGACCTTCTCTCTGTGGCAAAATAAATAGCCATAGATTCAATGTTGAAGGCTTTCCATAGCATCTGGTTGGATCAACTGCTTATTATTAATTATTTCTTAATTATTACTTAATCTCTATAATCTCAAAAATAGTTCTTCAATGGCATTTGATAAGTCTGATTACTGAGAACATATTAACTCATGAAGCATGTCATTCTATTTTTGGTTAGATGATTCTGATGAAAATGAAGTTTTCCTAAAATTGAACAGAAAACCATTTATTTGTATCTGCCTCTTACCAGGACCATATGGAATCTTTGTCAGGGTTGGTTTTTAGAGGTGTTGCCCTGGTTCTTTGGCTCCTGGCTTGAAGGAATTACAAGCCAGGCTGGTGCAACAGTGATGATAGATACTAACACTTCCACACAAGCAGCTTTTATTACAAGCTTCTTTGCACAGGAGTATAAAGCAAAAGGTCATTCCCTGAGGAGAAATTGGTCTATCTCCCCAAGTGGAGAAGACCCTGAGGTTTTACCACACTTTCGCTTTCATGTCTATGACTTATTATATGGTAAATGGGGGGGAGGGGATATTCATTACCTTTGTGGGGAAAAGGATGGAGAATTGTTAGAACTAAGGGCCCTCCCCAATTTAATTCTTAAAGGGTAACTTCTAGGGGTTGCCATAGAATTTGTAAACTGTCATGGCACTAGTGGATGTGATTTTTACCATGTTAATGTATGTTAATGAGGAAAAGGTCACTTTTTGACATGAGCTCCTAAGGTTCAGGGCATGGTCCGGGCCAGGAAAAGTCCTGAACTGCAAGTTTCTGCCGCCATTGTGGATTAGGTTCTAAATGGTCACTGGTCTCCTTTTTGCCCCCTCACCTTTACCTGTGGTTATTGCTGCCCACCTATACCTGTTCCCTAACAATCTTTACTTGATTCTTCTTCAGAAATGAGTTACAATTTTTAGTGATTTTAAAAAATTATCTTTGAAATTAAAGATACGCTGTCTAAATTCTTAGGTTACTGTGGACTGATAATATTCTTTTAGACCTAGGACCTACACAAATGTAAATTAGGAAAATAATTATTTAACTTTCTTGGCTAAAATATATTTGTGTGTTTACTCCAAGCCAGGTACTTTCAAACACTTTACAGGAATTTTCTTATATAATCTCCATAGCAGCTTTGTGATTTATTAATAGCATTATGATTTGATTTCTACAGGAAAATAAACTAAGACCTAGAGAGATTGACTTGCCCTAATTACACAGGTAATAATTTGATGCTGAAGTATTCAAGTCCAAGTCCATCGGACTCCATAATGCGGGCTTTATTCGCTGCACTGCTCTGCTTCCTCCTAGACTCTAAGTCACGCAAAGGCAGAGTCTATAATTTATTGATTGCAGTATCCCAATGATTAATAAGATACCTGCTAAGAAATTAGCTCAAATATCTATTTAATTGAATTAAACTATAAATTTAAAAAAAACCCATCTGAATCCTGCCTTGTATCAAAAACGGCTGTTGGTAAATTCAATTTAATCCTTCAGTACTATCAGTGTTCAGTTTATAGATGATATTTCTATTACTTCTGTAATCTCTTTGTCTTTTCTTTGTTTTCTGTGGAATATTCTGGAAGTCCTTGGGATATTTTAAGTACATATTTATTTTGGAAACCTCAGACGATATAGTTTTAGTTTCTTTGTATGTCATCTCTATATATTTGTTCTTTCTTATATTTTCTTCTAAAATGGAAACATACTACGATCATGACTAGAAAAAGGAAATAAATTCACCCAAAAATTTCCCTAAAGGGATTTTAATCCTTGTCATTGCTCACCTAGAATCATTGCCTTTTCATCAAAAGGCTTCATAAGGTAATGAACAATTACCATCAAAAATAACTTTATTTAGATGGAAAACAAAAATCCATGGTCTCAAGACAGACGAAATAAAGAGGAAGTGTCTATTTTGTTAAAGAATAATTTTATGTAATATAGGTATCATAAGAATTCTCACTGTGGTTTCTAGTTTTTGAGGTAGATAATTAATTTTTTAACCACGTAATTTCCCTAATCAGCTTGCATTGGACATGATGTTACACAAGTGCATTTGGAATAGCTATGATTGATCTCTTATTGATTATTCAGAGCCATGGACATAAATTTCTCTGTCTCAATATTGATGATTCTTATTATAAACCATTACAGCATTTTTTCTTTTAATTAGAGCAGTTAATACTCAATAAATTTTATTTTTATTCATTTATCAATTTTTTTAATCAGTACCTACAATGTGTCTGCCACTGTTCTAGGTGTTAAAGATCCCAGAAAGGAAGAACTTTGTCCTCAGAATGCCTGCAGACTAGTGGAAAGACAGATATGTGAAGAAAAACATTACAATATAATGTGACAGTTACTATAATATAGCTACTGTATTTATAGAATGGTTGAGAATATAAGAAAGATATTCCTATATTTGGGCAAACAAAAGAAGGCTTCACAGAAATGGTGGGATTTGAGTTAAGACGGGAAGGTTAAGTAAACATAATTAATTGGTTAGAAGCATAAGGGGACCCAGTGTCTTTGAAGAGCAATAAAATAATTTGGTAATATTATAATGTAAATAGTGACAATGAGGTTGGAAAACTACACAGAGCCAAATCATGGAAGACCTGAATATCTTTGAAAGGAATATATATATTTAATCCAGTGAGTGAGCAAGAGCAAACAGTTGTAGAATTTTGAGAAGTATAACATAATTAGGAGTGCCAATGCCACATTTATTTCAGAGCAATGACAATTACGCTATTGACAATAAGTCAATCCTAGCTCAGCTCCAGTAATTTGTGATGCTTACTGTCTCGTTTTCCCTGGTTCCATGTATCATATGCTGTAACTAGCCCTGAACTGATAAAACATCTTATCTAGAAGTAAGCATAGCTGTCATTGTAGCTGTTATACAGTATTGTATGTGTTACTTTTTTGACCTGCCATAAACACATCTCATTTATATTGTCATGCAGTGTGATTCAATTAGACTTTTTCTGAGCCCCAGTTCTCAGCTAATGCCTGTGTAAGAAATCAATGATTCCTACTTATCAAATATTCCAGAGCAGAGTGCTGACATTTGAAGATAAATAAAGAAGGAGACAGGCAGCTAATTCTGATCTTGTCCTGCCCAGAATCCTGACTACAGTTTCCTTTAGAGATGACTATCACCAATGCCTGGGGGACATATGTCAGATGTGAGGCGCCACTAATAAATTAAGGCAATATAGTTCTCCACATGTCAGAGGAACACAGTGGATAAATTTGAAAATGTCATGACATGTGTAGTGTTTTATTGATAACCATGAACTTGAAGTTCCAATTTCAAGTTGAGACCCACAGGTCATTTTTGAAATGTTCTGAGCTACTGTGAGATCCTGCAGGGCCCTGAGTATCTGTGGATTGGGTACACTTGAACTGAAAGACACTCTTAAGTCACTGCCCAGAAAAATTATAACAGATTTTACCACAAATGGAAATTTTTAAATCATTTGAATTATTGTTCTTCATATGATTTTTTTTTTAACTTTCTATTACTGATGGTAGAATCTTGGAATTCATTGGGCACATACTTAAAATGCTTATGTTTTAAAATTTACAACTAAAATTATGTAAGTATGTACAGGCATATCTAATTTTATCATACTGTTATTTTGTTGTACTTCATATAATTTTTTTTTTTTTTTTTTACAAATTGAAGGTTTATGGAAACCCTGACATGAACAAGTCTATTGGCACCATTCTTCCAATACCATGAGCTCACTTCCTGTCTGTGTCACATTTTAGTATTCTTCCAATATTTAAAACTTTTGCATCATTATTATATCTGTCATTGTGATCTGTGACCAGTGAGTATTGATGTTACCATTTTAATTGTTTTGGGGTGGCATAAACTGTGCCCGTATAAGATGGCAAACTTAATAGGTCAATGTAATGTGTGTTCTGACTGCTCCACTGACCAGCCCTTCCCCCATCCCTCTCACCCCTCTTTGGTCCTCCTCATTCCCTGAAACAAAACAATATTGAAATTAGGCCAATTAACTCTATAGTGGTCTCTATGTGTTAAAGTGAAAGGAAGAGTTGCATGTGTCATTTTAAATCAAAAGCTGTAAATGTGATTAAGCTTAGAGAGGAAGGCAGGTTGAAAGCCAAGATAGGCCAAAAACTAAGCCACTGTGTGAAACAGTTAGCCAAGTTGTAAATGTAAAGTAAAAGTTCTTAAAGAAAATTAAAAGTGCTCCTCCAGAGAACATATGAATGATAAAATAGCAAAACAGCCTTAATGCTGATATGGAGAAAGTCTGAGTGGTCAAGAAGATCAAACCAGCCACAACATTCCTTTAAGCCAAAGCGTAATCCAGAGGAACTCCCTAACTTTTCAATTCTATGACGACAGAGAGGTAAGGAAGCTGCAGAAGCAGAGTCTGAAGCTAGGAGAGGTTAGTTCAGAGGTTTAAGGAAAGAGGCCATCTTCATAATATAAACGTGCAAGGTGAAGAAGCAAGCGCTGATATGGAAGCCGCACTTTCTGAGGGATGGGCATGCTGGTGCTCTGATGTGGGTGGTGCCAAGGCAGTATATGCAACCAAAGTGTTTGTACCCCCGTAATATCAATATTCGGAAATTAAAAAAAAAAGAAGTAGGGAAGAATTGTGGTTGCCAGGGGCTGAGGTGTGAAGGAAATAAACGATGTTAGTCTGAGTGTACTAAGTTTCAGTTACGCAGGATGAAGAAATTCTCTCTCTCTCTCTCTAATTGGTAACCTCCCTTCTTCCCAGGTTAGCATGCCTTTAGGACTCCAATCCCCCAAATTCACCCACAGTTTTTCCAACGCCACAAGTGTTTCTTGGTCCTTTCTGCTTTAAACTCTTATACATGCTATTCCATCTGCCTTGGGCATTTCTCCCTGTTTCAGCAACCCAACTGTCACTGATATTGAATGCATTTTCTATTAATAATTTAGCTATCTGTTTCCTCTTTTAGTTCCAATTAAAATATTATTTCCTAAGGGAAGCTTTCCCAGAGGCCCCCAAAATGGATATGTCACCTGTTTTGCACCTCATTGCCCTCTGTCCTTCTCCTTCATTATTATAAACAACTCTCTAATTAGTTTCATGGCTATATATATGGATGGAGAAATTAATTATATGCTATTTGCGACTCTTCCAGTTTATCATGAGTGAGTAACAGGTATTGTTTCCTTTCTCTCCCAGTAGAGTAGGCAAGGCCTCCCTGGTACTTTCTGGGTTCAGATCACAGTTCTCTTGGAAATCTGTAAATGACAGTGGAATAAGCCCCAGAGATAATGTCTTCAGGAAAGGAAATACCTTCTTACTTTCTTTGACCTGGGGGCCCCGTAAATGCAGCTGGAAGTTCTTTTATTCGGTGTTCAGAGTTTCTGCAGCATTACTGAAGAATATGAAATAAAGCAAATGAAAGGGTATTTGTTCTCATTTAGTTTTTGCTGATGAAATAAACAGAAGGCAAGTGAGTGAAATTAGCAAATACATCGTTCATTCTTGCATTCACTCATCCATCTGTATTTGACAAATCATCATTATGACAAAAGTTCTGATTTAGCTGCCCCAAGCAATATATAAATAAAGCTCAACTCATGGCCAAATAGAAGAGATATGAGAAATTACGTGGAGAGATGGGGAGGAGGCAGGTAGAGTGGAGGACGATGAGAATTAAATAGTACATATTTTGGTGTCAGACATACCTTTTCTATGCGTCTTGGCTCTGCCTATCTGACTAAGCCAAAACCTCTAAGCTTCATTTTCCTCTTCTGCAAGATGGATTTTAAACAATGTAATTACTTGTAGGGTTGTGAGGATCCAATGAGTATAAACATATTTGTATAGGGTTGAGCACAGAGTAAGCACTCAGTGTGACCTCTTATTATTTCTTCTGAATCTCATTTCTATCAAAACTCAAAAGATCTTCTCCAAGCAGCCTTACATCACCACTTAAGTGCCATTTTGGTTTTCGCTAACAGAGAAACACAGAGCTGTGCTGAGAGGAGATGTTGCATGGTTCTCCCAGCTATCGCGGTGGCTAAATCACTTAGTTTTTTTACACCAGCTCAAAGTAAGTGTGATTTAAATTCATACCACAACAATATGACAAATTATACAAATCATGTGCCTTTCAGGGTCACATAAGAAGAGTTGAAACTGGAAATGTTAAATTCACAAGATGCCAAAAATCTGCTTGTATATAATTACACATAGCTCAAGAAAGCAAGTGATAAATGCCAGTCAAGAGACTGATAAGGTGTTCAGGAGGCCAGAGGAGGGAAAGACTGCATTTTAAGGAGCGATCCAAGGCTGTAGCTAGAATGTCCTTGCAAAGCACATATTTATCTGTTATCATTTGATGCTTGAACTCGGTTATAAATGGAACCCGTTTGAGTCCTTAGAACCGTATGAAATGGAAACTGGACAAGTAAGGAATGTTTGTCTGGTAGTTTCTTGGGGCACAAAGTAAAATGGGAAGCTTCTCTACAGAGCTCATTTGAACAGTACACAGTCATAACTGATTACTGGTAAAACCATGATCGAGAGTTACCATATTCTGGGTGTTTTCTTTTACACAACGTGGTATCTCCAGACTTTTGGATTACACAAAGAAGTACAACTAAAAATAAATAAATTAATGATTCTCCCACAAAGAGCATTGCCAACATTTTTATTGTATCACGTAAATATATAATTTGTGAAGCTGCAATTACTATGTTATTGTTTAAAAGAATATTTTGAAGATAAGCAGGAAGATTATAAATAAAATTGTCTTTCCTATGTCCATTAATGCATTTCATATAGTCATATATATTTTCAGAATATTTAGAGTGTATGTCCAGGAAAACCTGATATAAAATATAGGCTGAATGTCATACATGCAATTTGTGTTAAGAACCCTGGGTGGCATCCCAAAGCAATAGACCCCCGTTCCAACGGAACAGCTAAAACTGAGCCTAAGAGAGACATCCTCCTCACGGCTGATGGAGAGATACAGGCAATACATATTGAAGTTGTCACATGTCTCCATTACAAAGGAAATCAGTGATTTCAAATGTGAGCCCCAGATTGAAGCCAGAAGGGCAGATGTTCTCAATTACAGGCTTTGATTATAATATTCCTCCTCCTCAGAATATGTAGACTGCTCCAAGCTGAGGTGAAACAGCATTTTTTAATTTAATGATAGTTCATGATTTTCTCAAGCAATGCAAGGGAGGGCGGCTGCCTTCAGAACAAAGGATAATCTTTATTAAAGGACCAAGTTTAGGATTATAAAAGTCCTGCTACTTTGACTTTATTCTTCCTACTATGCTAAGGACCTACGAAAAACTTCCACAACACTCAAACTGGTGCTTGGAGAAAAGTAAGCAGCCAGTGAGCTTTCCAGAACTTCAGATTTCTGAACTCAGTCCTCAGAGATTCTGATCCCAATAGTCTTGAAGTTGTCTGTGCTTTAGGATTTTTTTTTTTTTTAAACTCTCTCAATGAATCTACCATGCAACCAGGATTGAGAACCATGGATTTAGGGCTAGCAGGACATTATTCCCTCTCTGTCATTGCTTTCCTCCAGAAAGTACTAACTCCTCAAAACTGTGTCTTAGATTAGTGTGCGTGGATGCTTCCTTTCCAAGTAGCTTGGATACCTAGGGCCAAACCATCTTGGGCTTGAAGAACGTGCTACAAAATAAATTCAAGAAAGCCACTTTCCTATTTGCTGTTTATTGAGGCAAGAGAGAAATCTACATGGGACAATCGGAGAGCCACTTCCAACACTGTAAGGGGAGAGGTCTCACGTTTATATAAAGGGTTAAAATATATCCCAAATGACTAATGGCCATCCTCCCTTCAAAGCTGACTGCTTGAAAAGATTGAAAAAGCAGCTAAGGCACAGCTAAGGCACAACATTTGCAGTAATTTAGAGTTCCCCATTTGAAAATTAGGAGATCAATGGTTGTAATGTGAATTTGTTGAAAGAATAACAAAAAAGCAAGCTTAACATCTGGCCTATTTTTCAAAAGCCATAAAATGGAAACATCATTACTAGAAAATATTATAGAGCTTGGCAGGTAAAAAGAGTGTAAAAAAAATATAAAAGGGAGAAAATAGGATAGGAAACAAATCAGGAAACTCTGGAAATTGATGATTATCATCATGATACTAAAATAGCAATAAAGCTACCATTTATGGAGTTCCTGTGATGTATCAGGTATTTATATTTATTCATAAAAAGTATTTATAAATGCCTAATATATGTAAGGCAGTGTTCCTGGATGTGAAAATGCAGCAAGAAACAAAGATAAGCAAATATCTGACTTCATAGAGCTTCTATTCCAGCAGAGAAAATTTCTAATTATTTCCAATCCTTATGTCAGAACTGCAAAGTAGAAATTAGTAATCCCGTTTAACTTAACTATAATTCATGATTGACTGTAAAATTGCTGAATCAGGACATAATTCAAAGCTATCATTATTTATGACTTTACGCAAACATTTCTCTGTATCGTAAATGTAAAAGGAACAGAGGACAGGTGCCTCCTTACATTTAAGAGACCATTTGTTTATTCACCAAAGATGTAGATTTGAGTTTTCTTTTGTGCATTAATTCACTTTCTGATCTTGAGCAGATCCTTTTCCTTTTCTGAATTTTGGCTTTACATCTCTGAAGACAGGCAATTGTACTAGATCAGTAGATATCAAAGTGTAATTCTTAGGTAGGTAACATCAGCTCCACCTGGGAATTTGTTAAAAATGCAAATTATGTCACATCCCACATTGATTGATTGAATCAGAAACTCTGGGGTGGGACCCAACAATTTGTGATGATTCTGATATGCATTAAACTTTGAGAAACACTGGAATAGTGTAATACATGATTAAGAGTTTAAAAACAAACAGACATGGATATGATCCAAGCTTCACAACCCAATAGCTACATGAGTATTGGCAAGTTACTCAACCACCTTCAGCCTCTGCTTTCTAAACCATCCAGTGTGAGTGATAATATTATTTTTCCTCTTCGTCTGAAATGAATGGGATAATGCTTATATATTTCCCCGAGAACCTATAATTTTATTCTATGTAAAATTTTTTGGGGGTCCTTAGAAATAAGTTATATTAACTCGGCATGCTTCTTAAATAGAGAATGATATATATGGATTACTTTTTTAGACGATGATATTGGATAAGTTGATAAACCTCTCTGTGTCTGAGTTTACTCATTTGTAGAGAGGAAAAAAATCTCTTTAGAGTTTCTAGGGTTTTAATGAGAATTACAATAATTCATATAACTTTGGACTTTGGCCTTTAGTAATTACTCACATGGCAGTTACTCCTGCTAGGCACTTACTATATATTTTCTCACTTAATCTTCATAAAACTCTGATATATAGTTATCATTGCACCTCTTTTGCAAATTAGGGACCCATGTCTCAAAAGTTAATTCACTTGCTCAAGGTTACAGAATTAGTATGGTAATTATACAAAAATATAGTTGAAATTCACAAGTATCCAATTGTTGTGTATTACATGCTATCCACCAATGATTCATATTCAGGTAACTGCAATACCTGATTTGCAGGTATTGTAATTTAAGTATGTGACAGAGACAGTTAATAGAGCACTTCAGTTAAAATGATGGTAATAAGAATTTGTTGCCCATAAGCATGTATTACTATTATTTTCTACTCTCCGTCCTACCAGATTTTTTAAAAAAGCTGAAACTTCTGATATATAATTTAGACAGGATGCAAATAAGAATTATTTTAAATATTTAGATCTCTGGCTTAAGGAGCAAAAGTTACCTAAATTATTCCTAAGGCCTAATTTACACAACAGGAGAAATAAGCTCAATATGTTGTTTATTTTTGCAGGGGAGTTTGTTTAATTCTCAGTTTTATTTTTCTTCGAGATTTATTTGTAGACTTTCCATTTTTCATCAAACCAAAATTACTGGCTTGGATCTATTTTTGAGATTCTAAGAAATTTAGTCTTAGTTGATAACCTTTAGATAACATTTACTCTTTATAGTAGGATTATGTATGTGTATGTTGTTATTGGTTTCGTGTGGGTATTTTTATTTTTTTTGTTCTATGATTTAACCTTGTGTTCCAAAATATCTTATTTATTCTACATCTTACCCTAACATCTCTCAGCTTTATTCATACTCACCTCCTCACAGTCCTCTACACAACTCCACCCTAGGCGTAGACTTGCTCAAGCTGTTTCCCTGTCCTGAGATGTTCCTTCTCTTCCTCCACGTACTCTGCCCCATCTCTCGTGGCTCCGCTCAAGTGTGATCTTCCACAGGAAACTTTCCTTAATTACTCCACTGTGAAGTGATCCTTTTTTTTTCTAATAACTTTCACTTTTAGATATTTATAATTTGTGATTCCTGAGTAATTTCTTGGAATTTAGCTGGAGGACACTCAATTGGGTAATGAAACAAGCGATTTCCTTTGCATTGCCTACTAGGACGCTTATAACACACGTCTGAGCTGCCCACAGCAAGAGTAGAGAGGTCACCGTGAGCACTTTTACCTGACTCCATTTCATATCCAATGTTTCCCTTTCTCCACACATGCACATCTTTTCTTTATCACACAGTTCTAACCTGTGTTCCATTTTTGTATACTTGTATTTTGATACCTTACATTTTTTCCGGGGGGGGCATGCAAATTGAAATGCAAATGAGTAGACGCAGGTATATCATTTAGAGGTCTTTGTTTTGCAAGTGACAAAATATAACCCATCTCAAACTGGCAACAAAGAAAATTTATTAACTCATGGGGGAAAAAAATCTAGAGACTTTATGTGAAGCTTGATCCAAAATTTCAAATTACGCCCCCTAGATCATGGCTACTTTGTGAATAACGCTTCTCTGACTTCTGTACCATCAGCTTTATTCTCAAAGCTAAAATGGCCCATCACAAAAATGGTCCCTGGAGGTTCCGGCCCCTCTCTCCTCATGGTAGTAAATAAAATGGAACCATGCATCCAATGCACCTGAGCCACCAAATCCAAAGGGAGAGGAAAAACTTATGATCGCTTATGATAGAATAGAGGAGATGCTTCTCTCTCCAGAAATAAATGTCTCTTACCGTCTCATTGCTTCACATTAGGTCATATGTCTTTCCTTGAGCAAATGATTTCGCTGCAAGGATGTGAGAAGCTTTCCACTCATTTATTTGAACAAATCTGGTTTAAAATGAGGAAAGATGGTGTTACAAAGGATATCTGGGGCACCTTTAGGAAGTTGGAATTAGAAGTCTAGGGGCCAAAACTTGGCAAACATTTTCTATTAAATATATAAGGAGTTTTAGTCACAATTGTTTTAATTTCCCTGGAAGGAGATGGTAGGAACTTTGAAGAATTAGTTTTAGGCTTTCTTTCTAGGCTTTACAGTAGCCAGCATATGCTAGGCTTCTGCTGGTACTCATTCCACCCGCTTGCGCCTATCGCTGTAATTTATATGCAGTTCACTTTGACAACTGCACTCTGTACTGCGTCTCATCACCATAAAAGGAAAGCTAGAGGAATCACACTTGGGTATTAACTTGAGCAGTGGGGTCACAAGGCTCAATATATTGATTGTTCAAGGGACATTTGGGTATTCACGGTTTCTGGTTAATCAAATAATCTACACCATGTGAGCTGAATGGAAGATAAATGGTGCTTTCGCTGCATTTTGTCAGAATTGTTCTGGGAATATTTTCTTTGTCCACATATACCCATGATCACGAAATCAGGGATGAGATGTAAAACAACTGAGATGGGAACTGTATTACAGCTTCTTTATGTTTTTATGCTTTCCTAGTAAAACATGCTCTACAGAATGAGTAACAGTGTTGCCAGATGTAGGAAATGAAACTACAGCATACCTAGTTACATTTGAATTTTAGATAAACAGCACATAATTTTTAAGATATGTATGGCCCATGCAATATTTGTGGCAGTGATATTAATAATATGAAATCAAGCAATTTGGTCAAGGCTACCATTGAGTTTTTGTATATCTAAGTTAGGCTATGTCTAACCGCTGTCATAATATTTTCAATCTTCATGGGAATCAAAAGTGGGTCGGAATTCTGTTTCCACCATTTACTAGCTGTGTTGCCTTATGTAAATTCCCTAAATTCTTTGAGCTTTAGCTTTATAATCCATAATGTAAAAAAAAATAATAGCTCCTACTTCATAGGACAATGTTAAGGATTAAGTGCCATATGGCACATGGGTTTAACTTTGAGCCTGGCGTGTAGTAAGCTCTCAGTAAACAATAAGTATAGAATATGAAGATAAGTATTTTCATCCATTCATGCAAATCTTTTAAATTCTATAAAATAATTTACTTCCCCTTTTCAGTGCAACATGGGAATAAAAAAAAATCAAAGCTTAATGAGGAAACCTTTGACTAGTACTGAGTTATTCATTCCACAGTATTTACTTAGGGCTCAATTAGCACAGAGCAGCATGACCAGATCCTGGTGGTAGGGCAAAAGGGTGTACCCTGCCTCTGCTCTTGTGTGACTTTGGGTCATGTGGAATATATGAAGGGATGCATGACAAAGATAGCCTGTGCCAGCCTTCACAACCTCTCTCCAAAACTAAAATGAAAACTTCTGAAAATGTATTTTATTTATTTCCAGTGTCTTTCAAAGTACGTGACACATAGTAGGTTCTCAATAGATGTTTGCTAAAATAAAAGGAATCTTAGATGGGAATCATTCATCTAGATATGCCTTCCCTATCCTTTGGGTAGCAATTTTGCAGTTTCCAAAGAGAAATAGAAATCCATAAATTGGGTTTCATCTTCTATTAATAGGATGATCCCACATTTTTTTTCATCCAAATTGGGACATTTGTGGAAGAGAGACAAAAGATCCTATTAGCAACAAGATAAGCATAACAGACATGTACTGGAGCTTTCACAGGCAAACAAGAACATATGGTCACTCTACCTATGAATATCACCTTGCAACCAGTAAATAAAAAGTGTGAAGGGGTCCAGGAACAAATACATATTCTCCCCTTGAATAAATACCAAAATCTGATTTAAGCAGAGAATGAGGGATCAAGGGGGAAATTTTTACCATGATCTGAGCCACTTCCTCCATACTTAGAATTTGTTTTTAATTGTTTTAATTTTTTCTGAATGATAATCATTAAATTATCTTCAGATGCATTGGGACTATATGATATAATCTTAGACCATGATTTCTAGAAACAGCCTAAGAGGTCATAGGCTCTCATTCCCTCATTGTTCCCAATAATAATATAGGCCAGAGAAAGACAGCCAGGAGAGGCTGGGAAGAATACTGGACTTCATCAAAAGACTGAATTCAAATCCTCATTCTCTGATTCAGATGACAAACTATGGCCTGAGAGAAAAATATAGCTCAACATCTGTTTTTGAAATTAAAAATCTTATTGGGGACACAGCTACACCCATTCCTTTATGTCTTCTCTATGGCTGCTTCCTAGGTGTACCAGCAGAGTTGATTAGTTGCAACGGAATACCTGGTTGGTAGAATGGACTCTAGAAGGTGACTGTGTTTTCCTTCCTGACTCTATCACTAATCAGCTCTAAGATCTTTATCATTATTTAAACTGCCCATATGTTCTTCATTGATTTTCATCTTAAACACCCTTAAGAAGTAGGTCCTGTTACTAGCCCACACTTCACAACTGAGAAAACTGAGGCTCACAGGGGGTAAGTTTCAGAGTCAGCGTTTGCACTGAAGGTAGTCTGGCTTCAGAGCATAAGATGTGTTTTTTTTTTTTTTATTTCAGCATATTATGGGGTTACAAATATTTTTCCTTGCCTCCCCCCAGTCAGAGCTTCAAGTGTGTCCATCCCCCAGACGGTGCATATCACACTCATTATGTATGCACATATTCATCCCCTCCTTCCCCCTCCCACCTGCCTGACACCCAATAAATGTTGTTCCTATATGTGCACTTAGGTGTTGATCAGTGAAACCAATTTGCTGGTGAGTACATGTGGTGCTCATTTTTCCATTCTTGGGATACTTCACTTAGTAGAATGGGTTCCAGGTCTATCCAGGAAAATACAAAAGGTGCTATGCTATATCACCATTGTTTTTTTTTTT
>CAUYSK010082567.1:0-44171 GCA_963575035.1 Avahi laniger
CTTAGTAGAATGGGCTCCAGCTCCATCCAGGATAATACAAGAGGTGCTAGATCACCATTTTGTCCTGTGGCTGAGTAGTACTCCATGTATATATATACCACATTTTATTAGAATAAACATTGTTAAAATATCTATACTAGCCAAAGTGATCTACAGATTCAATACAAACCCTTTTAAAATACCATCGTTATTTCTCACAGATCTAGAAAAAATAATTCTTCGCTTCCTGTGGATCCACATTTCTTTTTTGATATTGTCTTCTCCGTTACCCTGTCTTGAAACTTCACTAGTTTTGGAACAAACCTTGATGCTTCCTCTTCATGCAAGATCCTGCTGAATTGCAGACATTCTAACTTTTCCATCTCTCTCACATTCATTTCCCCCTCTACCCCCACAGTCCTTACCCTTGTTCAGGACCCTACTTTCTCATGTGGTCTACAATGATTTTTTCCAAACTGCTGTTTCAGCTTCCAGTTGCTTTCTTTTCCCTTCTGTCCTATACAGCACTGCATAGTAACTTACCTAAAGTATGTTTCTGGTCATTCTCACTATTATTCAAAAACCTTGACTGTCTTTCCATCACCGTTGCCAATACTGTAATCCAGGTCACCATCAGTTCATCACCTGGATCCCTGTAATTGACTTTTTATAGACTATGTACCACTTCCAGCTACCTTGACTCCTATCAAGTTGGTAACCTATGACCAAATGATTATTTCTAAAATCAAGTGTAAGTAAACATCTTCGTTCTCTGCTTAAAGCACTTCAGTGGTTCTCTATTCCCTCAGACAAAAGTCTGAATTCCTTCACATAGTTTTGAAGGCCTTTCAAGATCTAGAATCTCTTTTAATCTTTGATCTCAACTCTTACTATCACTAGCCAATCACTCCACCTCCCACAACCCTCTTAGGGTACAGAACAAAGAGGTAACTAACAGCAGATGTTTGCTCTTATCAGACAGGCAGCTCATGTGGGTAGGCACCAGTTTACTCTTTAGCAATTGGCTGAGGGCCACTGTGTAAACAGAACCTGATGCTGTTTCCATGTTACCAGAAACCATGTTGGTTGAAAATGAAAAATTCAGTCAATCATCTGGAGGCATCCCAAATATCCAGATGTTTGGCATCATGTTGACAAAACAGCCAGATGATTCAGAAAGAAATTTTCACTTTTTCAGTTAGAATGTGTTTTAGTCTCCCATAATTATCAAAGGGGCAAATATGCCCAAGTGGCTTTCTTGAGAAAATGAGTTCCAGGTGGAATTAAAAACACCAAAATGCTAAGAAGGAGTGAAGACTGTTGTCACTGAACTTGTAGGATTCTAAAGATAATAAAAGCCTCTGAATGATTGTAAACTGTTGTTAACAATAATCTAGCTTGTTGTTGGTTGATGTTCCCAACATTAATTGTGGCAATGGCATCCATATCAAGAAACTTCCAGAGATACTGTGACGTGCATTAGGCATGAGTCCACAAAAATTGCTCTGAAATGACTTGAGTCCCTTTTGCATACAAACCAATTTATTTACCTGGAAGATTTAGCATTACCTTAAGAGTTTTTGTTTTGACTGAAGCTAACATTTCTGGACCTATACCTCATAGCCAAGACAAACAGAAGGGCTGAGGAAAGACTAATCCAATAACAAAATTGTCCTCCAAACACAATAAAGGCTATATGTTAGCATGCAATGGCAAAATTAATAGCACTGATTTTGAGTCACCTGAAAAAGAAAAATAAACGGTGATATAATTTACCTATCAAATTAATAGTAAAACAAGAAGATGCACTTTAATTACCCTGAGTGCTGCAGGGAAAAGGCTTAAAAATTGTAATGAGAAAGGTTATCTAGCCCAAGAAACATTAAGAAGTTAAGTGTGAACAAACTCAAAGAGAACCTCTGGAAGGTAGTTTGTTGAATTGTGTCTGAATCTATTAAAAATGAAGTTTATTTAAAACTTAAGTTTATGAAGTCTATTGCTAAAGCCCTTGCATAGACTGAAGATATCTGTTAGTGATTTAAATATTATCTGGGTAAATATGCACTCCTAAGAGAGTCAGCAATAACCATTTGTGACTTGGAGAACCCTTGATTAAAAATGGCTACTGTCTTAAACGTGTGTGCGATTACTCGATGTTTAAATATGAAAAAGTACCATTGTAAAATTTATTTCCAGTTGTCTACAGTTCATGGAAAAAAAAATTTTCATTGAACAGAAAAGTGATAGGATAATTTTCCAGGGAGGAGATTAATGATACACATAATACGGAACACTAGCAAGCACAAACACAAGAGCCTAATGTTTTAGCTAAGCAGCAATAATGATAGCAACCAAAAACTCATTTCAAAGTAGAATATAATTTAAGGAGAAAAGTAGCAACTCATTACATTTTTTCTGCTATATAAATGTTTTATCCTATCAGATTGTATGAGAAATCATATTAATGTGTTTTTTAAATGAATGTAATGTATTTATTTCCCTCACAGGAAACTTGGCTGAGTAAAAACATCTTGTGTGCTCATTGCACCAGTCACATTTGTGATCAACTGACTACATCGGTCAGATATCTTTTGACATTCACCTGACTGGAAACATGAGGACTAACTCAATAGAGCTTCTGATATTTCACCTCTAGAACTGCTTGCTTGTGGTGGAGAATTGGATCATTCGTCTAGTCTATAGAGAGGGAAAAGCCAGACTTCATGGGAACAGCCCTAAGTCTTGAAGAATTTTGTGAATTCCAAAAAACACCACGTGACTCTGCTTTGAAGAGGCAAATGAGGGTATTTTATTATTTTAGAAGGAAAGCAAAAGTTGACAGCTTCCTGCGGGTATAAGTTATTCCTTGGGAAGTAAGATGGAACTCAGAGCCCTATTTATTTCCATAGATATGTACATCCTGTCCACTCACGCACATGCACAGGAGTAATTAAAGTTTCAAGGGGAAAACTCTTTCCCACATGGGACACAAATATGATGTCGAGACCAAGTACGTGGAACGCACACTCAAACATTTGGTTATGATTAGCCTTAACTAGCATACAATAAAAATACACTCAAAGAACTAGGGTGCGTGCTGAACAGAAAGCTGATAGTTCTTTAAAGTTCTGTTCTATTATTAAATTTCTTCTGCTTTCATATTAAACTTCAAGTAAATAGTCTCATTGGTTCATTGGAGTAGGTTTCCATTCAGAATGAACATTTGTCAACAGATGCAAATAAACAGCTGTGGTTTTCTTTGGGTATATACAGTGTCATTATTCAGACCATCTGGCCACTCTATGATGGTGTTTCTTATTTGGGCTTTCTCCCTGACATAATAATTTATCATCTTTAATCTGCTTGATTTCTTCAGAGAGAACTTTTCCTTCCCTCACACCTCATGAAACCAAAAAAAAAAAAAGAAAAGAGAAAAAAAGAGAGAAGTGACAAATTAAAAAGGTTACAGGAGGTGAATAGACATTTCTACCTGTTACTCTTTTTTTATTCTCTCTTTTTACTATTGTATGTAACATGATTAAAAAGAAAGCTCAATTTAAAAATAGAGTATGCCATATTAATATTTTGAGAACAAATTATTTCCAAGTATAAATATTTTCTGGAGTTTATTTGTTTTTTTTAGTTTTAGAAACCTTGGCCACTTCACAAATGATTAAGAAACAACAGCTTTGTTTTTCCAGGATCTATCATGGTAATTCATGCTTTTCTTACCAGCGGTTTTAGTCAGAATGGTATAATCATGGAAAAAAAAGAGAGGGAAGTGAATGTGTTTTCCTTAAAAGCTCTGCTCATAAGCAGCATGTGAATCTAAAAGTACATACTTTTCGTATTCAGAGATAAGAAGCAATTTTTAAAAACGCAGCAAGTTATCCCAGCACCGTGTTGTGTGCAAAAAAATGCAGGAAGTTACCTGGAAGTGGCGTTTTTCATGAACGTGAGCCAAATATACAGAAAGTATGTTCGCAGTCAAAGAAATATGAAGAAAAAAATGTAAGTCACGTTCTTACAGTTATCTTATTACAAATATATAAACTATTAAACTTTATTGAAATCATGTATAAATCTTAAAATTTGGTTGGAAAACAAAATATTGAATATGAAATAAGAACTTATTATCTCCAAAGTAAGGTCTAAGTCTATCATTGACCTAGAAAACCCAGCAGGGTAGGTTAGTCACTGTAAAAAAAATGTAAATAAATAAATAAGCAAGTAAGAACATTCACCCTCTGTACGTCAGTGAACATTCACCCTCTACAATGTCAGTGGAATGAATTAGGAAAAAAATGGCAATAGTTTATTTTAAAAAAGTGATGATATAGAAAAAAGGAAACACAAACTATGTAAAGGTAAATAAACTTTGTAAAACACCTTATTTTATATAATCACTTCAAATAATCAAAAGTTCTTTTGTTACTCTTAGGTTATTTAAAATACTTAGTTTTAAATTGCTTATTAAACAAATACTTTAGGAGACAAAGATATATCATAGGAGTTAACTAGGAGAATGCTGAACTTATTGGTAGTTCTTTTAAAGTTCCCTGACAGTCATTTAGGTGCTGGGAAATTTTAGCATTTTCTTTGTGAATAATATATTGTATAAAAATTTACACTTATGACAATAACCATCAATAGCTGCTACCATCACAAAAAGAGAGACAACCAGACATTATGTGCCTCTTAATAAAGCAAAATACCATCTAAGAAGTAATTTTTTTCCTGGAAGAAAATTGAATTTGACATTGATTAAACCACTTAGTCTATCTAACAACTTACGTGAAATACAGAGGAAAGAGACACCAGTAAAATGACACCCATGGAGATGCAATCAGAAAAATCTAGAACTGTGGGAAACTATAGGACAAAATACAGTCTCTTCAACAAAAAATTGAAAAGAAAAAAAAAGAGAGATTGCAGAGGTATCTATAGATTTGTAAACATTCAGGAAATATCCCAATCAATTGCAATGTATAGACCTTATTTGGATTTAGAAGCAAAAAGAAAACTACAATAAAATTATAAGATAATTGGGTATATGGTGATATTTAAGAATCTTAATTTTAATTTTGTTAGATTCAATAATGGCTTTGTGATTATATTTTTGAAAGACTCCATATCTTTTAAGAAATGCACACAGAAATATTTAGAAATAAAATAATATGATGTCTAGAATTTTCTTTAAAGTAATTTGAGATGGGGCTAAATGGGTAGAGAAGAGATAAAACAAGATCAGCCATAAGTTAACAATTGTTAATAGTATGTACTATTCTCTCTACTTTTATATATGGAAAAAATTCTCCATATTAAATGTTTTATAAAAGAAATGACTAGTCGTGTAAGAGAAATACCATTATACCATGTTCTTTAACAGAGTATTATTTTTAAATAATACACTAATGCAATATACAAAAAATTATCTACAATATTATAATGTAATATCAAAGACCTTAGAGAAAGAGAATTATCTCCCTTTGAAAACCAACACGTGACTTGCCGCAAAGTACAATAAAACAACAAAATCTAAAAATGTAAAAAAAATATTTTGTTGTTATTAATGTAAAAGAATGAACAAAAAGTTGACAAAAGAGAATGTGATACGAAGCCAATGGTAATCTAATGAACTTCTCTTCAACCAATAGAACTGAAAAGGAAGAAAAACGTTTCAATCATTATGGCTATAACTCTGTGTTCCTGAATCATTCTCTTCAGGTAAGGCTCTCTCCTGATATAAAAGGAAACCATCAGGAAGGAAATGACCTGGAAACTTTTCAAATGCCTTCAGGATGTTTCCATCTAGACTCTGTAAAGCACCTTTCCAACTCCTCTGTTCTATCAATAGCATCGCAGATTTGAAATTGTCCTATAATTTTGAATGCTTCCTTTCTTTCGACTGAAGTTGCAATCAGTGAACAAGTCTTGACGAACCTTGTTTGCCCATGTGTCATGCATTGCACTCTCATTTCACCTTTAGTTCCTAAACCTCACATCGGGGTACTGTTTAATAGCTGAATCCTCACGCTGCCGACAGTGTGGTCTTCCAAAACGCTAACTTCATCACATTGTCTTCTACTCAGGAGCCTCCTATAGTCAGTCCCATATTGTTTGATGTCAAGCTATATTTCTTTGCCTAGCAGTCCACATTCTCCTAAATTTGTCCCCAGATCATCTATAGATGTTGCTTCCTTCTCCCCACTCTGAAGTTTTGCTCTATACTCCAGTTCCACCATTCAACCTTCTCCACTCTGCTCCATCACCAGGATGTCTGTCTTACATGCCTCGCTTGTCCTCTGCTTGTCAAATTTGGAACACCTAAGTTAAATAAAACCTAAGTCAAGGGACTTTGAGGTGAAATAAAACCTATAGGCATTTGAACTATATTTGCTTTTAAAGTAAAGTAGAAAAAAACTCAAACCAACTTGCTTGCTCTCTATCCTAACCAGAATCACAGTAAATTACATAGCATGCCCACGTGAAAGGGGGCTGTAAAAGTTATATACTCCAACCCTCTTCCAAAGCCAAAGTGTTCTTTAGATTAGTCCCTAGCTTATGTTCCCTTTTTCCCCAAGACATTTCTTCCAGCCTTTGGCAGTTTTTCACTTTTGGAAAGTTTGCTTTTATATCAAACTTTCTGTCTTCTCAGAGTTATGTCCATTGGCCCTGTCTTCTACTCTGGACCTTTAAAGATAAAAGCTCAATCTCCCTCCTTATGATAGCATTTCAAATATTTTGTGATATCTATTACTTTGCCTACTCTTCCTTGATTTTAAAATTTTCCAATTTTTAAAATTATGTCTGAAAGAACATATCTTTTTTTTTTTTTTTTTTTGAGACAGAGTCTCACTCTCTTGCCTGGGGCGAGTGCCGTGGCATCAGCCTAGCTCACAGCAACCTCAAACTCTTGGTCTCAAGCAATCCTACTGTCTCAACCTCCCGAGTAGCTGGGACTACAGGCATGAGCCACCATGCCTGGCTAATTTTTTCTATATATATTTTTAGCTGTCCAATTAATTTCTTTCTATTTTTGGTAGAGAGGGGGTTTCACTCTTGCTCAGGCTGGTCTCGAACTCCTGAGCTCAGAATGATCCACCCACCTTGGCCTGCCAGAGAGCTAGGATTACAGGCGTGAGCCACCGCACCGGCAAGAACATATTTTTAAGACCAATTACTTCCCTGACCGACAGACCCTATTGACCAAGCCTTCCTTCCAGCACTCACGCTACCTTAGGAGAACTCTATTTGGCAGGTGTCCATGCGGCATGTGCTGTCAGAGATGCCTGACTCCCCTGTGATTCTTGAGCTCCTTAGAATCAGTGACTGTGTTTTTCTTTTGTTTTTCTCATCCTTGTATTGCCAGTGCTTTGTCCAAGTTTCTAGCACTTTCATTTTTATTTATTTTTAAACAAATAGATAAATGGATGAGCCACAGCTATTCCTCTTTTAATGCTTTAAAATGTGCGCCTCTCTCAGAAATGGATTCAATAGTTCAAGTGAAATCTGACCAGGATAGGAAGGATTGGATCTTTCCTCGTTCAAGATAGAATATCATACTTCCTAGAAGGTAGCTTGAGATTACACTGGATTTTTTTTTTCAATTATACCCACTATGGACTCATCAATGCATTTTAACTTAAAATTGAATTCTTTTGTTTTTACATATTGTTATCCAAGTCATATATTCCTAGCATATATTAGTGCAAGAATATTTTTTTATCCAAATATGCAAGAGTTGATGTTTATCCATGTTAAATTTATCTTCTCTGGATTTATCAAGCCATGCTTTAAGATTATATTGGATTCTGATACTGCCCTCTGTTGTGTTTGTTATCCCTCCTACTCTTTTCTTTGCTAATTGTGAATCTTCATAATTCTCTCTTCAATGTATTAATAAACATATACATTTATTCAATGACTATTGAGCATCTGTTATAGGTAAGCACTGCTCTAGGCACTGGGAATTCATTGGTGAGCAAGAGACATGATCTCAGCCCTCATGAGACATACATTCTAGTGGTTCTCTAAACTTAGCATGCATCAGATTAACCTGGCAGATTTGTTAAAATACATATCATTATAATGGCCCCACCGCAAAAGTTTCTGATTGAATAGGTCTGGCTGGGGATAGGTGTGAGATTTTATATTTCTAACAAATTCCTAGATGCTGTTAGTGTTGGTTGTCCAGGGACCACACTGTGAGAATCGCTGTTCTAAGGAGAGACTTACATTTAAATGAAAAGGACTTAATTATAAGTGAATGTGAGTTCACAGGACTGAGGACAGATCCTTGCCTGTAAAAGACACCAAGGTTTATTTCATTCTATATATTGTGTCTATATATAACAAAAATAAAAGGTCGACTTAAATAATCCAATATATTGGAGATAACTGGACGGCGTATTGATAGAAACTCAAACTGCTCTCCGATGAATTAAAAAGTTGATTCAATTGAAATAAAATAGTATAATAATTTTTAGCTAGAGTACTACTTATGGAGCTAGAGTGATTTTTTAAAAATAGCAATTAATACATTAGATTAAATAATATGGTCTTAAGTATTTTGTTCAGAAACTAATAAATCTCTAACGTATTACTAATGTAACTGTGAATGAATGAATAAATGAGGATCAGAAAGTCAAGTGATTTTCAGAGAAGTGATCCATACATAAGTGGCAGAATCTCAACTTGAACGCATATCTTCACAAGGCAACAATAGTCAATAGTATATCAAGGAAAGTGAAAGCTTATTTCTAAGCCATTACCTTTCTCTCAGATAAATATATGAGTTACTAAAAGTTTGAGCACTGATTTTCACAAGCGCTATTAAGTTTAGGCACCCTGTCAAATAGGAACAAAGATGCATCTGAATGCCTTAGAAATATCCTCAATCTCAGATCCTTAACTATTTCTTGGATGAAAGTCAAGGAATTGTACAAGTAGTACTGCCAACAGCTGTGATATGGCAGACTGGCTTTTAGGAAAATTCAAGGGTTGGCCCACCCAGGCGGGACCTATTTGGCCTATTGAAATGTGCTCTTCCCATGCCAACTACCCAGCTGGCAGTGGGCACTGAAGAGACGGGTGGGTGGTTTTCAAAGGTTGCCACTTAGGGTCCTCTCTATAGCCTGTATACAGATGCTGTCCTTCCGAAGTGATACCATAGATCCACCACAATTGTTTGTTTGAATCACCCCTTGTGCTATTCTGGAAACAAGCCTAATAAATTGTAAATCATGCTTACTGCTTGAGCTAAAATCTGCCTGCACGCTGTCAAAACCTCTATCATTTATTAGCTCATCAGATGAATGGTTCAGTTCCCAAACACCCAAAACCTTTGGCTTTCTGTATCAATGACTCTGAACTTCTTGAAGTAGAAATATCTATTTTTTTTTGATGTTTTAGTCCTTGTCTATTTTGAGCCCAGTGATAATTCTTGCTCTAGTATTTTATAGGTATTTATCTATCTTATTGGTCTGTAACTTCCCCCAAGGATGGAGGCTACATTTTTATATCATTTAAATTAAAGTGAAATGGAATCAATTTTAGTTGAGAATCTCATACAACTAACTGAAAGAACTTGAAAGAGTCTGGATAGTCTATACATTCAGAGCAGGGAGCAGTGCTTTATATACATAATGACAAAACAGGATGCTATTGGCTGAATTGTGTCTCCCACATTCATTTGTTGAAATCTTAACCCTGACGGGATGGGTATTTGATACGCGGATGTGACCATTGGGTGATAATTAGGTTTAAATAAAGTCCTGAGGGTGGGACCTCTATGATGGGATTCATTCTTTATAAGAAGAGAAGGAAGTTGAGCTCTTGCTCGCTTTCCCACCTACTCCTACCCACCCCAGCCCACACCCACTCTTGCCAGGTGACGGCAATTTGCAAATCAGGAAAAGAGGCCTCACCAGAATCCAATCATGCTGACATCTTGATCTTGAAACTCTAGCTCCAAAATGGTGAGAAAATAAATTTCTGTTGTTTAAGCCTGTTGCGGCAGCCCAAGCTGATTAAGACATAGGTTTATAAAGTATCTTAAATGAAATTTTTGGGTGAATTAAACCATCTCCATTAATATCACTCTTAGAACTTTCCTGCAAGTGATAAAAACTCAATTTGATTTTTTAAAGACTAATTTTAGTGAAATTTTGGACACTATGAAGTCATAATTTGATTATTTATTTTTATTGTTTACCATTGTAGATGTAACCTATTAAAATAACAAGATGAATCTAAATGACTTTTGATGCAGTGTACAAACTCATCAACAGCAAGAAAATAGTAGAAAAACATGCATCCCTTCTCCTTTCTTCTGTAAGAAAATCATTGACATTCAGAACAATGCCCCAAATCATAATTAACTAAATTGGACATGCCATTCTTAGAGCATATAATTTGAAATGCCACACGTACTTTCCTGAACTACAGCTGTATCTTAATAGAACGTGATAGCAAGCTAAATTGTGTAAAATATTCTGAAGGCTTAGGAGGATCTGATTGGCAGAGAACCAAACAAAGCCATCCTCTGAGTCAGTCAGATGTTCAGATTTCCAGTAAAGGTCCCACAAACAACTACCCTGAGTACATTGACAGTCAACTGCCAAAACACCAGCTTCTCTGTTTTCCAAAGCAGTACTTGTGTACAGTCCATAAACAAACTGTCAAAAACATTGTACATCTGGACAACACAGTTGCAAAGTTAATTTTGGTTGTAGGAAAACTACACCCCTGGTTTTAACTTGAGTGGAATTTTGATCAGGGAAAGAATCATTATGAGTATTTCTAATGTTTCTATGAACACGTGCAATAATGCTACAAGCTGCCAAAGATAGAAGATTCTGATAAATACAGTTAACACTTCGAGTGAAGTCTAGGAGAATCTGAAGGCTTTATCTCATGGACTGTTTAGCTCCACAGACCAGTAGCCTGGAGCATTTGCCAACAGATTATAGACTTAAAATTTCAAGATTCATATTACAGAAATAACTTTCTTCTTACGTATGTATGTTTCCTAAAATTGAGGTAGGCTGCTACCAAGTGTATGATGCTACTTAGGCTAGAAACACTGAATAATTTCTCCTGCTTTTCAGCATCATGTAAGTTTTGAACTTAGAGAGGAGTAACCACCATTATCAAAATAGTCAAGGTCCTCTAGTACCTTCACTTACTCAGAGCACTGAAAACATTAAACCTCTCTACCTAATCTTTCTCTTATTCCAGATATTATTGAGATTCATTTAAATCCAGTGTCTCCAGGCAATGACATCAGAGAACCATACATCTCTTCCCATCCCAGTACTTTTATAAGTGAAAAAATAACCATATTCATAATGACAGGACTCACTGAAGAGTATTGTAAGTGTGGAAAAAGAACAAATTGAATAACTTTCATGACATTGCACAACTGAGCCCATATAAAAGTCAGATTCTTTCCACCATGTTCTTAATCTTTCCTACTTCTCCCCTGAGTAGGCTTTGGTCAACGGCACAGTACAGCTGCCTTTTGTTCTGTTGTTACAATGGACTCTTGATAGTTTCCATCTGCACTCCGGACCACCACTGAAGTCCACTCAGTACAGATTACCAGCAGACAAAGAGTCTGAGGAGCCTTCAACACTCAACTGTCAAGTTCACCCCAGAATGCCTATCCCAGTGGTCTCCATCACCATTCTGATGGAAGTGGCGTTCCACTTACATAGAATTGGACTAAAATGTTTTCACAACTTGGGCTCAAGACACTGGCTTTTTAAATATGAACAAAGCCAACATACAAAATTCATGGTTATAAATAGATGAACTAGAGAAATTATTTATTTCTGACAAGAGTTGAAAATTGGGCCAAAGAATCACCGCAATTATCCTGAATAACCCCAAGTATAAACTG
Source organism: Avahi laniger (assembly GCA_963575035.1). NCBI lineage: Eukaryota > Metazoa > Chordata > Mammalia > Primates > Indriidae > Avahi > Avahi laniger. The sequence goes on from CAUYSK010082567.1 coordinate 11,885, forward strand.
TACTACTGTATAGAACTTGTTTAATAAGATTTCACCTGAAACTATATAGGAACACAAAAAATATCACCTTTTATGTCAATATCTTATACTTTTCAAGGATATTAATTCATATTTTCTTAATAACAATTTTATAGAAAATATAGATCAAGAATGGTGTCAATTTTATAGTTCTGGATTCTGAGAGAAATTAAATGACTAGTCTAAGGACATACTGGTTGGGAATTAAAATTAAAACCCAGGTTCAATTTTAAGGCCTGTGTGTTTTCCACTATAAAATGTCTACGTCTGAAACTTCTCACCTAAAAAAAAAAAACAACAGTCAGAGGGATTAACACATTGTATCCATTGTTATTTAAAGATTAAGGATCGGGAATTCTAAGTATTAAGGATTATGAATAGTAACTCATGATCGACAATAATGGTCCATCCCTGACATACGTATTTTTTCAAAGTCATCATAATTGCCTGTCTTTTGACCTCGACATGTCTTAACTCTACCTTAAGCACAAGGACTGGCTCCATCCCTGTCTGGGGAATTATGAGGCCTATGGATTTTCTGGTGAGTTGGGAGGAAACATTTGTTGTTGATGTCATATCAACCTGTGACTCATTCCTAATAACTGGGCTTCTGTCTTGATCTTCTTAATAAGCTACTCTCCTAAACCTATATTCCAGAATCTGTTCCCTCTTGCTCTACTTCAATGCCAGGTACTCTAGTTCCTCCAGTTTGAGGGACTATTCTTGTCCTGATAGGCCCTGTATCTCCAAGCAGCCCTTGCCACTCATGCCCAAACACTCTCACCCTTGCTGTAAGACTTCCTTGATGCCAACATTAGTCTGCCTGCTGGGCTCAGAGGGCTGCCTGGTGGAGGTACCATAGACTTTGGAGTCTGACCATGATGAATTTGAATCACTCAACCTTCACTTTATAAAATACTTTTATATTAATTATTATGGGTACATAATGGTTGTATATATTTGTAGGGTACTCGTGATGTTTTGATATAGGCATACAATGCGTATTAACCAAATCAGAGTAATTGGGTATTTATCATCTCAAGCATTTTATCCACAAGCTTTAATCTCTACACAAACCCACAAGATAGGTATTAAATTCTGATTTTACAACTTTTGAAACCAAAGCAAGTCATTTAGCCTCCTAAAGTCTTAGTTTCATAATTGGTAAAAGTCAGCTGTACCGTTATTACATAACCACGGTCTCTAATATTGACCAGAGACTGAACGACTGAACTACACTCCATCATTGCTTGCCAGACTTTGTGGATTTCCTGCATATCCTGGAGCATGTGTCGAGCCTCCCAGACTCTTTCCTTCCTGGCCAGCTGTAGTTTATGGCAATCTGGACTTCTGAATACCCCAGGGACAAATACAAATTGACAAATATAGAAGTTTAGATGGGCACTTTCTTGGTGTAAGTTTAAAACAGCAAGCACACATTGTATACTGTGAAATCTAAAACAATTATCCACTTTACTTCAAGTTCAAATTTCCATATATCATCGTTCCCCTTTATGCTTGGCAACAGTCACACATTCACTCTACCTTGCCTCGTTTTCCTTCATAGTGCTTATGAGTTATTGATCTCTGGTATGATGTTGTAGAATGATTTGTTTATTTTTTTTCTGTTATTTTATTCATGTCTAAGCTTTCTTTTTTGTTGTTGCTTTGTGTGTGTGTGTTTCAGAATATTAATGAGAATGGAAAAACAAACACCACATATACTCACCATCAAATTGGTACTAATTGATCAACACCAATGAGCAAATATGGGAAGTAACATTCGTAGGGTGTGGGGCAGGTGGGAGGGGGAAGGAGGGGCTGGGTAAATCCACACCCAACAGACGAATTGTCTGCTGTCTGGGGGATGGGCACGCTTGTCGGGCGGTACAAAGGCTATTTATGTAACCAAAGCGTTTGTACCCCCGTAATATTCTGATGTGTTTATTGTCAGGGTTCCCTTCAAGAACAAAGGCTCCCCCTCATGAAAGGAAGGTTTTCTGCTTTGTTTGCCTCTTTTTTTTCCCAGCACATAGAGGAGTGTGTGGCACCCAATAGTTTCTCAATAATATTTTTAAGAAGCAAGGAGGCAAGGAAGGAAGAAAGGAAGAAAGGAAAGAGGAAAGAAGCATCCTTGGGGAAAGTTTGGAAAGTTAAAAAAATTTCAATTTTGATAATAATATTTAAGACTTATTGACTGCTTATTCTGTGTACCATTCTAAGAAATTGATATGTTCAATTAATCTAATGGTGCAAATACATTTAAGAGATAGGTCAGATTGGGAAACCAAAACAAAGGCATTAAGTAACCAGTCCATCATTGCACTGCCTGTAAATAGTAGAGCTAGCTTCAAACTCAGGAAATTTAATATCATGTGCTATACCCTTACTCTTCATGATATATTGCTGCTTATTAGTACTATGTAACTGAGTCACTGAATAAAAAAATAGATTGAACAATCTATACCTATAAAGCAAGTAACTTACTGAAGTGGCTCAAAGAGGTTCTTAGTAACTGCTACCGAATACTGTAAACTCAAAGAACCCTCCTCTTTTAGGCAAATTTACAATGAACGCTTGAGATAAGAGGACCTGAAGGCAGAGAGAGAAGAACCAGGCTAGATCACACATTTCCTATCCAGACCCAGTATAGATTAATAAATCACAAACAACTGAATTCAGAGGACATCCTCATGTAACTCTGAGGGTATTTCAAGGGAACCTTCCCATCTGGAATCTGCGCTGATTCTTTTCATATTGTATTTCCCTAAGGATGACTCACAGGAAATTGAGGTTTTGGAAATATGTTTTGTTTTTTTGGCATTTCTCTACCTTCACTGTAGAAGTTTTCAAGATAAGCGACTTTGTGGTTGTGTTTTTTCTCATTAACAAAAGAAATTTACTTTTTCAACTTTCTTTTTTAACAACCTCTCTAATCATGCTAATGTTTATGCCTATCTGTCAGTGGTGATTATGATGATGACGGTCCTATTGACTGTGACATAAATATTCCGGTAAGCGAAGCTAAAAAGACTGTGAAAATAAAAAAAACAACCCTGGATAATAGATAAAAGATAAAATTGCAGTCAGTGTTGTGGCCCGAACACGCTAGTATATGGAGCTATACTGCGTATTCTGAGGATTTGATTGATGATACATGGTATCACCTTGTCTCAGAGAGCACACAGTCTGTTGGAGGAGTCAGAGGGAGACCAAATGTCTCCAGCAAAAGGTGAAGGTAGTAAGTAGGTGTGAAACAGACACCAGGTTCACTGGGAAATGGTTAATTTCAACTGGAGGATCACTGGAGCCTTTTTGAAAGGGTGACATTTGAAATGGACCTTGAGAGATTGTATAGACTTTCTTAAAAAAACAAAAACAAAACAAACATCATGAACAATAAAGAAGAAATTTGCAAAGGTTGGAGGTGTTTTGGGGGGAGGGAATTCTCTCTCCTTCCCTTTCTTCCTTTCCTTTTCTTCATTCCAATACTTTATATACCACTAAATGTATAATGGGGCAGAGCAGAGGTTCACGAATCTCTTCCTAGTGCCCAGAGAGTGATGCAATGCTCAATCAATATCAATATTATTATTATATTTTATAATTAATAAATAATTGTACATATTTATGGGGTATATGGTGATGTTTCAATATAATGTATAGTGACCAGAACAGGGTAATTAGTATATCCATCATTGAAAACATTTACCATTTCTTCATTTTGGGAATGTTTAATGTCTTCCTTCTAGCTATTTGAAATTTTATAATATATTATTGTTAACTATAGCCAATCTACAGTGGTATAGGACACTATAAATTATTCATTCCTTCTATCTAGCTATAATTTTGTGTCCTTTAACAAACCTTTAACATGTGGTGTTTAACTTTCTGTTCCTGTCTTGTGTCATTTAGCATAATGTCCTCCAGTTTATCTATGTTGCTGCAAATGACAGGATTTCGTTGTTTTTTATGGCTGAATAGTATTCCGCGGTGTATATATACCAAATTTTTTTTATCCATTCGTCTGTTTTTGGACACCTAGGTTGATATCATATCTTGGCTATTGTGCTTGATGTTACAATCAAGACAGAGGTGCAGATGTCTTTCCTATATGATGATTTCTTTTCCTCTCAATAAATATTATTGAAAAAATAATTGTTATGTATACAGACAGATGCTCAGATAAGTGAACAATTCTAATTTACAAATTAAAATAAAATTTTTGTGCTATATCACTTAGCATGTGGAAGTCAATAAAAAAGTGTACAAGCATCTCTATGAGCCACTCATTGTGTAATTGCAAGAGAGAGAAAAGAATAAACAAAAATTCAAAGAGTAAAGTTAGTTTTCTGATTATCTCCCTAACAGGCTCTGAGATGTCTAGAACAGGAACCATATCTTTACTCATTCAGTAGGTATTCTGTGTAGTACCTAGAATGTGTTGCCTGCTGTATTAAGTGTTGTGTACAAAAAATGAATGATATGGTCCCTGCCAATGCTGTGCTTAAGATTGATGGGGATGAAAGATTGGTGATATAAGGTATATAATGCTAACGATTATTAAATAATACCTACTCCCAGGCACTATGTAAGGTAATACAAACACATTGTTTATTTGGTGTATTCACTCTCTGGGGAAAGTGTTATCTCCATTTAACACATGAGGATTTAAAGCTCAGATAGGCCAAGCAACTTCCCCAAGGTCACATAGGTATTTTAAGTGATAGAGATGGGATTAAAACTTTCAGACTTCAAAATCAGTGCTCTTAGCTCTTCATTACACAACTTTAAGGGTTAGAAATAGCCACTTCCTAGATTGGTGCCTATGTCGAGTCTTAAAAGAATGATTACCAATTTATAAGGAAGAGCAGGAGTGGAGGGGACATTGGAGGCAAGAAAGCAAGTGGTTCATTAAGACTAGGGCACATGGTGCGTTAGAAGAAAGGCATTGGAAATGAGGTTAGAAATGAGGAAGTGAGACAGTTTATAAGAAGCGTTGGATACTTAGGCTCAAGCAGTAGCTGAACAGTAGAATCAACTGGGAAATGCTTAAAAATTGTAGAAGACAGCGTCATTCAGGAGTGGCCCTGAAATCCTGGTGAAGGCTGACCCTTACAGTGTTCAGACATTGAGTGCCACGTTTGGTTGTCTGTCTTCTCTGGGCTTAGACATAATCAGAAGGATGAAGCTACACTGATTCATAAATATATTTGCTAGTGGTTGAGGTGGATGACCATGTCCCTGAGGGAAAAAAAATAACTCCAAGGATGGGAATATGGGTGACAAGGAAGTCTGGGAAACAGATCTGTAGATGAAACTCTCCAAAGGAATCTTGACCAGGTGAGCCAAAACGAAGGAAGTAGGGAATGGGTATTGAAAGAAAAAAGTGACATGTACATCTCTTGTGTCCTTCTGACTAGATTACACAATTAAAGATAGTAGCATATATGCTTATTTTCTTCTTTGCTTTGTTGTATGTGTACCTATGCATCTAAATCCATGCACATTTGGGGGTTAGCTTAGTCTTCAGGTAACAGAGTATTTGGATGGGGTGTGACTAAATTTAAGGAATTATATACATAGCCCCCAAATGGATATACTGGCTATTAAACTTTGTGGCTCCTCATTTCGGGGAGAGGATAATAATGTCTTCATTTGTAGGAAGGATAACTGTATTGTCTTGGGCAGAAACAGTATACTTTGTTGTTGTTGTCATTGTGTAAAAGTGTCAGTATGTGTAGAAGACTGTGTATGGACGCCAAGTAGTACAAGAGGTGGACTGTGCCAGTTGTTAAGCTACTGTCCCTCAACTCCAAATACACAGTTGTGTAATCTGCTTTGTGATGCTGCGCGTGGGTCATGAACCACATTTCTGCTTTGCCATTTGGCTTTACTCCAGACTTGCTCCTTCCTGTCTTCTTTCTGTGGGCTGTTTTTCTGTTGGTCATACCTATGAGGGTCACTTCAGCAAGACTTCCTCATCCCAGAGTGGGAGTGCCTTCCTGGAGCAGTAGCTGGACTCAGTTTACAGCTTTTTCAAGACCTGCAGAACCAGCTTAATTATGCCATTCCTTAGAGACTCCAGGGCTTACTATGCAATTCCTCATCTTCAGAGTTTCAGCTACATAGGATCCCTCCTTTAAGTGACTAAGTTTTAATAATTCTAACATCTTCCCTTCTCTGAGAGTGGTAGGTATTTCCCACGGTTGCTGTCTCTATGATATCTTGAATTTCTCTTTTCATCCTTTCATTTTCTTAGTCATCGGCATCATTCCTAGTTAACAATTTGCATTAAATTTTCTCTTTTCTTGTTTTGTCTCTTGACTGGACTCCTACTCATACAAAAACTTAGATCGATTTTTATTAGGAAGCACAGGGAGCAGCTGGAAGAAGACAGAGTAAATATATCAGAGAAGCAAAGAAAGACCTATATTAGAAGAAATTAGGAGCATTGACATAGAGAAAGAATTAGGGGGATCATGTTTGGGAAAGCTCTCAGACCGTGATAAAAAGACCTTTGACTAAATAGGTGGATGAGAAAATTTTCTGTGGTTTTGCTGTGTGGCATAACATGACATAAAATCCCTCCCTTTGGCCTTTCACACAAGGTAGCAGCTAAGATTTAAAATGCTTTACGATTCATTTTGGACATTGGGGTATGTATTGCAGGACACCTGGCAGAGCAGAAATAACCAGCCATAACTGACAACCTTTAAAGATGCAGATGCCTTCAGAGACAGTAAATATAAACAAATTAGAAAGGAAAGAAGAGGACAGTAGCTAGCTCATTTTTCTGATTCAGGCCTCAGACTAAACATAGTTTGGAAAAGAGAATTCGTCTGGAAATCTGGGTGAATAAGCACTTGCTAACAATAAGACTGCTGAGGTTCTCCAAAATGCTGAAAATGAGTGATTATTTGTGAATACATTAAATTAAGGGAAAAATGTAACACTAGTATCAGAGTATAATAGTTCATTTTGAGTCTCTATTTAATGTGTAACTTTGAATGATCTTAGATTAAGTTATACTCATACATTCAACCATGTGATATATATACAATCAATTTCCTTTCTCTTCGAAGTGATATATTAAGAAAACAACAATGGCCAAAATAACACTAAATCTCTAACATTGTCTATTGAATCTAAATCTGGGTCCTCGCATGGGGAGACCCTCTTATGACCAAGTCTTTTGGTTCTTTGGAAACTACCATTTGTGGAGAGACTCCAGAAAAATAATTACTATTTATTCTTAATTCTGCTCTCCAATAAAGAGTTTATGGCATATTCTTTCTTAACTGAATATCCTATTTGTAAAGAATAAAAAGAATGATGAGAAAAAGAGTTTCTAACTTCTGTATGCATTCCTCTATCTTAAACACACTACAAAGTTGTTCCAAACTTGCGTGTCGCTTGGGGTTGCTATTGTTTCCCCCAGCTGTGGTCATGAAGCATAAATTCAGGGAAAAAAAAAAAATCACGTTGGCCTTTCCCTGGCACTCAGAGAAGTAGGAGTGCATCCCTCAAAGGAATTCCATAAGGTTGCCAATGGTGGCCCATAGCAACCCCAGACACGGAACACTTGGAAGTATCTGCAGCTCTGACTCCCGAAAAGTCACACTTAGGTTGCTTCACAATATATGCTTAGCCTCTGGTTTAGTCAGAACATTTGGGTACGGAAAATAGATCGGCTTCAGGGTGATCACTAGGGCGAGTTTGAAGTAGCATTTACCACTATATTAAGGAGAAATTGCGGATATCTGTGACAGGATTAATTATCGAAAGCTGGCAAATTGGCATCATAATAGAACCAGGGAAGGACCCTAAATAAACCCGTCTTATTCACGCGCCACCTTACATCTCTTCTTTCAGACCATAATATTTAAAAAGTCTAAATTTCAGATAAATTTATAATATATATACATACAATGAAAGAGAAATAAAAGCTGAGAAATATAATTCCTATTAGCCTATGACTAGTTAGCCATCATGAAGTTGATCCTTCCTCAATTAATGCTCAAAACTCAGGATTAAATGTCAATATTTATAAAGCACTTGATGCTGACTAATACATAACACCTGCTCAATAAAACTTACTGCCTCCCTATGTATACAGAAGGAAACAAACAAACATGTTCCAATCTCCCTAGAAGACCAATTCTCAAATGTGTACAATTGGTCAAAGGAGTAAGATTGTAAGTATATGTCTGAAACTTAGTATCAAAACTCTCTCTACATGAATTTGAGTCTTGGTTATAATCTTATTTTTCTATTACATGCGTCTTTTACTGTGAGCTTCTTCAATATTTTTGGAGTACAATTTAAATTTGGATGATAAAGTAAAACACTGGGAAAATGACAATTAAAATGCATTTTCTACAAAGTTGTTAACCTACATCAGTGTCATTGCCAAGTCTGGTCTCTGCTGGAAACGCAAGGCTGCAACATTCAAGCGTAGTTTTGCATAATAATTACTGTAAGCAAAGAATATGCCTCACTATAGAGATCAAACATTAGCTGTAATATGTATATCCTGGGAAAATTATATTTCAATAATCAAGCACTAACTAGCCATCACACCTCTATTCAGTGGATGTTAAAATCTTTCATCTGTTCTGTTCTTGTTCATATTTATTCCCTGACAGCCAGTTGATCACTTGGGTCCAATAAGGTTTTCAGTCTTTCCTGACTTTAAGCTTCTAATCTGCTTCTAAGACATTACAGCTAGAATTGCCTTGGAGACAGATAAATAGCTACTGTATGGGAAACTAGAGGAACAAATATTCCATTTGGCAGCATGCCAGCATACTACTAAAGATCTTCTGTAGGAAAATGACAATTAAGACATGCCAAATTTGTTTACAATCTCCACTAAATGCAATACCTCTCAAAATAGAACAAATGCCATGGCACCTTTTGTCTCAAATATTAATGACCAGAGTGCCCTGGACTTTCCTTTCACAGCCTTGAATGAAAGGATTCTGCTGGCACGAAATGAGGTTGAAAATGAAAGCAATTGAGTTCTTTTCTGGTGTCAGGATAAACTGAACAACCATCCCTTCCACTGGTGATATGAGTCTGTGCTACTTGTCATCTCTGAATGGCTTGGCTGTTCCTTTTCCATTTCCATTTCTACTTTTCATCATGGTAGATAGATTTTAATGGCTAGGAGATTATAAAAGAAGGTACCTTGACCTTGAAGACATAATAGAATCAGAAATTTTTATCTTAAAGGGATAATTCAGTCCCAGCCCTGTATTTTCAAGATGGAGAAATTGAGGCTCACTTTGCTTGTCATCACACAGGCAGGCAGTGGCAGGATTAGGACTAGAACCAAGATTAGGGCACTGTCCTTTCCAACGTGAATAGTTCTCAAGCTAAATCTAATATGCACTGATCTGTGCCAATTTCCAGTGTGACAAATTTCAACAAAGATTATCACTAGACAAATTTCCTGGACTAAAAGAAATAGCAATTTTTCAACGGATTCTTAATTCAATTCAATTTAATGAACATTGCTTATTTTTGTTTTGTTTTTGTTTGTTTATTTGTTTGTTTGTTTTGAGACAGAGTCTTACTTTGTTGTCTGGGCTAGAGTGCTGTGATGTCAACATAGCTCACAGCAACCTCAAACTCCTGGGCTCAAGTGATCCTCCTGCCTCAGCCTCCCGAATAGCTGGGACAACAGGCACATGCCACCATGCCTGGCTAATTTTTTCTATTTTTAGTTTCCCAGCTACTTTTTTCTATTTTTTTAATAGAGATGGGGTCTCTCTCTTGCTCAGGCTGGTCTCTAACTCCTGACCTCAAGCAATCCTCTTGCCTCCGCCTCCCAGAGTGCTAGGAATGAACATTGTTGAAATGCCAGTATTTCAGGTATAATACACATATTCTTGTTCGGGAAATGGTTACTTTGTTAAATCCTTTGATGAGGTACACATAATATGACAGATTGTTTCTTGACAACTAAAAGGCCTGGAAGTCGGTTTATTACATGCAGAGAGCCTGAACTTGTTCTAACTTCCATTCTGTGTCCTAAAATTGTGTTGCTTTACTATTATGCTTGAATCCCTCACACATTCAAAATACCTCCAAGGTCAGGAGCCTCCTCCAACCTATGAGTGTATAGAAATATTCATCAAAGATGTGTGAGGCGTTAGTCTGCTGATCCACCAAAGATATGCCTTATATAGAGCCTGAAATAAGGTGTTTAGACAAAAATGTAGCAAAGAAGAAACTGCTATACTGTATCATTTAGATGTTACTCCAACGGCCTTTTAATTTGAGGAAACAGCTTATTCATTTTTTTAAGCAACCTGAGGGATCTACTTATTCTGGCCTCCAATATGTTTGGAATCTAGAAATAATTCCATCTCTTCTCTGTATCTGCCACCAGGGTGTGTTTTTATGAGCGAGGTTGGGTTGGTGACAGTGAGTTTGCAGGAGGAGGAAGCCCCACACTTGACTGTTCTCCAAACCCACACTCTGTAGTACCAATGCTGATGACAGGTGATAGCATAGACCTGGCATAAAAGGAAAGGATGGTCTTGGAGTTTAAGGCTGGGGTTGAAAGTTGGGCTCCCTCTTGACCTAGGGCAGGATTAAGCAAGTGGTAGCAGAGCATCTCCACACTGTTTGTGTTAAGTGGGACTTAGGTAGTCTGCAAGAGCAGGGGCTGTTCTCTGATATCAGGTTTGCTAAAAGTGCAGGAATCTTGGCTCAGGGAGCAGTTGGTGTTTCCCACGGATGAATTCCCTGAGGTCTTTTCATAGGAAATGTATTGCTGACACCCACTGAGATTGTAATTTACCACGGGAACCCTGTGAGTACCGGCAATAGGGTTTTCTGAGATGAAGCTTAGCGTAGTGGGAAAACCAGCCTCTTTGTAGTCTGGCAGATCTGACTGGGGTATGTGGGTCTCCTAGGGCATTTTAGACATTAACTGGTTGCTATTATTATGATGGTAGCTATTATAATGATGAGAACGTCATCCTGGGTATGGAGAGTGCAGATACCCAGGGTATGGCTTGCCAAGAAAGCTGACCTGCAGAATCTGATGCCGTTGGTAAACTGGACTTTTTGAGAAAATATTCAACGCAGTGGACATTTGAGAAAAAGGTCCCCTGGTGCAGATCCCTCCCATAGTATCTCAAGTCTAACTATAATAAAATTACAGACTTGTTCACGCAGCCTTCCTCTGCCACATCGCTAGATGAGCTCCTCCTTCCCTCCCGCACCTGACCCCATCCCACACCAGACTTCCTCCCACCCCAAGCCCACACACATACGCTCCATATGAAAGAGCTTAAGCCACTGCGCATTATAGACAACAAAAGCAGGGGAAAAGTACCTCTCTTCAAAGAACTATAATCCAACACTCCTAGAAAATATGTACTGTATAAATTACATATGAACTCCCAAGAAAGAAAATATGTTCTCTGTGAGTAGATTAGAAGATATTCCTATTTCAGGCCATCGAAGGACATATATCAGTAGACCAGTGAGACTTTCTCCCTTTCTGTAGACCTCAAATATAAATATCTCTGATTCCCAGTGATCAATGGCTTATATACAGGAAACCCAATCAATCTTGATTCTGTTCTTTGAATGAAGTTTGAGGGGTCATTACTAAATGTACTCAGCTCTTAAGGCTCATTCCAGAGCATTCTGATAGGTATATCTCCTTTCACTTTAAGATAGGATCACTCACTGTACGTGTTTTCAGCTTGCCAATACTTCCATTCAACAGCCTTGGACAAACGTTAGGTTTCTCCCCTAAAATTCCAGACAGATTTAAGAATGTATTGCAATACTGAAACTCAATGAGCAAAGATGAGTCGTTCCAGTTAATTAGATGTGTTATTAGGGATTTGCCTCTTACCTCTTACCTGAACATTCATTGGAGAGTGTGATCTAAGCCAGACCTTTGTGGTTGCTCTAATGTCATTTATTAAATATAATTACACAATTGCCACATGCTGTACAGATGTAATGCGTGCACAGATATTTAAAAGGAGAGAAATCAAAGCATTGAATTTAAATGGTGCGGACCAAGCATAAAATACAATATAATTTTAGAAGCTTTCTTTAGCTCCTGAATAAGGTGCCTGGCCATTACATTATGATATTCCAGGAGAAAACAAATATTGTAGTCCAGGTTTTCTCAAAGCAAAATCAAACTTGAAATAATGTACACTCGGTGCCCTCTTTCCATGATCAAATCATCCTCCCTGGAAGTCAAGATTCCTGCTGCCCCAGGGCCATACCCGTTGTGGTCTCCTGCCTTGGCCAGCCCCCATTCTCTGGACCTGAATTAATTTCAGTCTAACAGAATTTCTGTCTACCATCCCTTTCACTTGGGATCTTATTGGATTTTTTAACATGATTTTAAAGTGTCATGGGGTTACTCTATGTGTTTCTCTCTGTTCCACACCATAATTTGGGGAAGTGTAAAATTTTAATACTTTCTTGAGTTTCATATAGGCTTATCACTATAATCTCTGCATATATGAGATGTGATTGCTAAATAGTATTTTTTTAAAATGTCATGCAATGATATAGCACTCTGTTACCCTTCACCTTGACATATTACTCTAAAATCAAGGGCCATATAAAGACATATATAGTGCATTGTATTTTTCATATTTAACATTAGAATCTAAATACTTCTACATATTTCTCATATATTTTCAGTGTTTTAGTATTGACCATTTTTAATATTCACATCATATTCAATTGCATTTTGCTCTTACAATTTACTAAGAACTCAGTTTGTTTCTAGTTTTTAATAATAAAAATGTAGCAGAGATTCAACTTTGAGCATCACCTGAAATTTCGATAGGTGTAGACACGTCTTGCTAACTGATGTTCTGTGCCCAAAAAAAGTCTGTCTGAATAGGGGGCCTAGAAGAGATGTACAGCAACAAAATGCCAGGATCGAAAAGAAACACTGATTTTTAGTTCAGCTTGGTGGCTGCCATTTAAAATCCATACACATCCAGTACATTCACATAGACTCATTTCTTTATCTGGGGGGCAATTGACTGCAAATAAAAACTAATAGTTTTTTTTTTTTTTGCTCAATTTCTCAGTAAAGTATTGAGATCACAAAGCAAAATTGCCTTGGAAAATTCACTATCATTTTGCCACTGATAGTGGCATGGCTTAAGCAATGGAAAACTCACAAATACGGTGTATTTCATAAGAGGAATAATATCTAATGAGCAATGGGAGATGGCAGTGCCTAGAGAGTGCAGGAGTGATGGCCACTCATTGTGGCCCATGGAAAAAAACCACTGGAGATATCAAGAAATACCTGGGGGATGAACATGTGCCAGAAGGCAAGGAAAAGACCCCAAGAACATCAAGTTCTTACTAATCGTTGTGACCCCATTAGTTCCTGCTATCTATGAATGACAGGAAATATGGTTACACATCAACACTCCTAAAATATTTTTTTATTTGAAGATTTTTTTTCTTCTTAAAATTATATTCTTGGGATAATATCCCAGAAGTGAGAAAAAACTTTGTAAGCATTGGGATCATATTTATTTCTCTTTTGAAAAACATTTACTTCTAATGGGATTTCCAAGAAATAGGTCCTTTAGGAGACCAATGGAAAAAATACTTCGGGGCAAATGAGGCTCCTGAAACCACTAATATTCTAGGCTGTATCAATCTTCATATTCTTCATTCTCAGAGGGCTGTCACTAATTAACGTCTCCCTGTACTAACTTTAATTGATCAAAGAAAGAAGTATGGGCTCTGAATAGATGTAACTGGATATGCTGTAATTATACCAACTTATTTGAGATGATTGCATCTAATCTAGTTTCAGAGATTTTGGAAATATAGACTTGTTTAAAAGGTAATGGAAAATTCCCTGATATATATGGTTTATATTCCACATCACCCCTAGGCTATTCCAGAGCCTTCTTTGCCTCTGGGTAAGTCCTGACATGTTTAGTTTTTTCTTACATAATAATCTAGTCCTTTGGGATCTGAAAGGTGAACAATTCTTTTTTTGAAATTGAGCAACAAAATCAAGTAAATTAGGTTTACCTGCAGAAATGATTCTTGGCAGCAGAAGCAAAATCCTGCAAAGAATCATACACAGATATTCACCCAGATGCACTTTAAAAAATAGTAAGTCATGAAAAGATGCATATTTTCTTTCATACTTACTATTCTTTTAAAGAATAGGAGACATTGTTTTATTTTTATTTTTTTTATTTCAACAGTGAGGTGCATTGACAATTTCTCGCCTATGGTACAATTATTCTTTTTTTGCTAAAACCATAATTAATATTCCATGACAATTTGTAAATAAAATGAAAGTCATAGAACATTAGCCTAAGGATGTCCATAATCTAGCTGAAACTTATGTTTCAATTTTAATCACTCATTTTTCCCTGAAACCATACCAAATTATTTCCTTTTTCACAAATATGCTTTCAGTCATGGATAGTAAGATTAAAGTCTCTATAGGATCAGGACTAAGGCCAGGTCAAAACAAAAATGGGAGAGTTCAGGCTTTATTTGAAAAACACACAACTGAGGGCACAAGTGGTCATATTAACTACATTCAATTCAATCAATCGATCAGTAAAGATCTGGGCAAATAAAACTATTTTAAATTCTGGAAAGACTCAGGCTGCCACTGGCTGTTGGAAATAGGCAACCTCTTTTCTCGTAAACTGTATGGGAGTAGGGTGGGAAGAGGCTGTTAGTGCTGAGATACGATATTCTAAGTATTGGTGTTCACCAGCAAAACCAGGTAACAAGGAACCTCTCAATCTCTTTATTGGTGCTTGTTCTGTTGTCCACACTTCTCCATGGGAAACTTTCTGTGGCAGTCGTGGAGGTACCCCATTCAGATCTCCCTTCAAGAAAGCCTGCTACATGTTATGCACCAGCTGATTGACCCCTTTCTGGCTTATGCAGTGTTGGATCCATCACACTGCTCGTGCTAGCCATGTTTCCTTAGGGCTGCTACTAGTCAACAGCTGAACAGGGTAGACATAGTGGAACCAGACCATCCCTGCCCAATGCAGGATTCCTCCAACTACAGCTTTGCTTTGGAGCCTCACACTTTTAAAAGCCAGTCGAGCTATTGTTTCTTATGAATGTCTAATCTGCCAGAAACAGAGACTGGCACTGAACCCTCAGTATGGCAATATTCAACAAGAAGGCCAACTGGTCACTTAATTACAAGTTGACTACATTTAGCCCCTTCCATCCCATCCCCAAAGTGCCAGCATTTGTCCTCACAAGGATAGATAATTACTCTGGGTATGGGTTTGCCTTTTCTGCTCACAAAACCTCAGCAAGCACCACTATCCAGGGACCTACAGAATGCCAGATCCACAGGCATGGGATACTACATAACATAACATCTGAACAAGGGACCCACTCCATAGTGAAGGAGGGGTGGGAGTGGGCCCATGGCCATGACCACAACATCCACTTGTAAAACATGCCACTGCATGCAGAAACAGCCAGTCTCATAAGAATAGAAACAACTATGGAAAACACAGCTAAAACACCAGGTTGAGGGCAATAATTTTCAAAGATGAGATGCTATCCTTCAGCATGCAGTATATCCAGTCAGTTAAGACCTGTGTCCCCAATAGGAAGGATACATGGATCTGGGAACCAAGGGATGAGAGATGTGGTCCCACTTTCAATCATTCCCAATAACTCATTGGGAAACTTCCTGCTTCCCGCATCTGAGCTCTGCAGGGTTGAATATCACAGTCCCCACAGGGAGAATGCCCTGGCAAGGTAGTCAACAAGGGTCCCATTGAACTACAAGCTTTTGTTGGTGCCAGGGCACTTTGAACTCCTTGTTCAGGAGTTCAGGAACTCCAAGTTCAGCATAGCAAGGGTAATTGACCCTGATCAGTAAAAGAACACAGGATGGCTTTTATACAACGGAGGCATAGAGGAATGTGTGTGGATCCATGGTGATTCACTTATGTGTCTCTTGGTACTCACTTACCCAATTGTGACTGTTAATGAACAAGAGAAAAACCTAGTTTGATATGAGTATGGTTATGAAAGATTCAGAGTCTTTATGAATAAAGGTTTGGGTCACGCTATCAGATAAGGTGCCAAGATCTGCTGAGATTCAGGGGGATTTAACATGAAGAGTGGATTAAAGAAAAAATAAGTGCCAGTCGTACCCCTAAGACCAATTGCAGCAATGAGGGCAGTAGGTTGTCCTACTACTCTACTTCTAAGTCTCTTCTTGGGAAGAAAGACCCACAGAAACAATGGAGGAGCTACTACTCTCCAAGTATGCATGGAAAAGTGTACTATGGTGGCCGTAAAAGTGCCCTTCTCTGACCCGCCTTTAATAGAAACTGTGGTGGGGAGCATATCTGATTGACAGCTCTCACCACTTGGATTTCATTCATGCCAGGCTGTTCCAAGTCAATATCTGAACATAGTGGGAGTATTAGAACTAGGTCATTTCTTCCTGATGTGGGATTCCTTTAACGGTGAACTTTGGCTGGGGATTCTCTCCATCAGCCTCATCAGAATACTCTCACAACTGTATCATGATCTGAGATTCTTCCTACCCAATCTGTCCTTCCTTCCCTCCTTTCACAGGTATCAGACTTGCACTACAGTAGGAAGACTCATTAAATACTCCTGTTTCCTCCCCATTCATACTTCGAAAGCAGTGTTATAGATTTATTTATGTTCCCCCAAAGTTCGTGTTGAAGCCCTAACTCTCCAGTACCCATGAATGTGACTTTATTTGGAAATTGGGTCTTTGCAGAGGTAATCAAGTTAAAGTGTGGTCATTCGGGTTGGTCCTTAATCGAGTATGACTGCTGCCCTTATGAGAAGAGGGAAGTTTGAAAAACCTGGAGGGAAGAAGGCCATGTAAAGGCAGAGGCAGAAATTGGAGTTATTATGGTGCCACAAACCAGTGAGTGAATGCCCAGGGCTAGTGGAAGCTGGAAGGGACAAGGAAGGATCCATTCCTAGAGGCCTTGGAGAATGCACGGCCCTGCCAACACCTTGAACTCAGACTTCTGGAATCCAGAACTGGGAGAGAATAAATTTCTGTTGTTTTAAGCCACTCTTTGTTATGAGAACCTAATGTAAGTATTTCCTCAAATACTTCCTTTGTTATGGAAACTAATGTAAGTATTTCCTCAAATAAATCTCTTGCATACCTAACCCTGTTTTCATATCTCACTCTTGGAGAACTCAAAATATGACACTATCCACTAGTGAGGAGATAAACACAACCTGGCATGATGACCCATGGAAGTGGAGGAAGAAAAAGAAGGGGAGTAAAAACACCCCAAAACTGTTCACTTCCTCCTCGATGTCAAAATTCCATCACCCTCCCTAGTTACAGCTCACATATTAGCTCTTCCATAAGGTCTTCTGTGAGCCTTGAGATAAATAAGCTCCTATGTCCTCTAAATCTAGCATTTTCTTCATAACTCTGATGGTTTATACCATTTATATCTTGTATTATTTTATATATATTTTAATGAAATTCCATTTAGAAACTGGCATGTGTTATTTCAAAAATGATATTACAGTAGATCTTATTATTGAACATATTTGTCTTAGAGCTTAATGTGTGACATCCATTTGGCAAAAACTAGTTTTATTTTGTTTTCAAACAAATGAGGATCTGGGATTCTGGGGATAAGTTCTAGGCTTGGTGCAATTGTCTGTTTAAATCAAATCTTTGGTATGACATGATACATTAGAATATGGAGTGATGAATTTATAGACTCTAAAATGAAGTAATATATTAAATTAATGTTTCTATCTTATCCAATCCAGTCATGACTTGTTTTGACATATGGTTTTCATTGAGCTACCCACATTCTCTCACATCATTTCTTAATTATATTTTAGCAAACATCTGTAAAATGACTAGCCAGAAACTCTAGACTGTGCCCATGAAATAGAAGGCAACTCTTTGGCAAATAGGGGCCTTTATACTGTCATCGCCACTGTGTTGTGCCCAAGTGACCAAACTCACTCAAACAAAAATTAAGGTAATCGTTCTCAATCCTCTTCTCTGTTAATATTGTCTCATATTCACCTGAAAGCTGAAGAAGAGCGACACATAATATTTGTGTCTATAATAGATTTGTCAGAGTCGATGCTTAAGGTGCACACTAATCTCTTCCAACTCTCATAAAGTCATCAACACACCACTTGTTTTTTACATTGGACAGGAAGGAATTATAGCTCTTATTAAAAATATTCATATGCAAAAATATTTTCTGATGAGAAAGTTTATACATGGCATTGTAATTAAGGCATACTTAAGCATTCAGCAAGGCAGAATATATTTCACTTATGGGGAACCAATATAATCTATACTTCTAACAACCCATTTTCTTTTTCTTTTGTGAGATTTACATTCTTTAATATGTAGGAGGAGTTATGAATTATCTGAGGATTATCTATCCAAAAATTATTTTATAAGTTCACATTATCAAAAAGCTTGAACTTCCGTCTGAAACCAAATTTGGCTTTCTTAAATGTAGAAGGAGGTTTAATTGGTTTAATTGAGATTACCAGTGTCCAACAAAGCTATGTACATGCATACCTTCTACTTTCCCTCTCCTTGAATATTAGCTTGACTTCGTGACTCACAAATAGAGTAAAAATGGAAGTGACTAGGTGTGACTTCGCAAACTAGAGCATTAAAAGCACTGTGGTTTCCTGCTTACTCTTTCCCAGATCACTTGTTCTGTGGGAAGCCAGCTGTCATGCCATGGGGACACTCAGGCAGTGCTGTGGAGGGTTGCACATGGTAAAGAGCTGAGGCCTCCTGCCAACGGCCATGTGCGTAAGTGATCTTTGAAGTAGAGCCTCCTGGCCCAGGCAAACCTTCATATGATTGTAATCCTGGCGGACAGCTTGATTGCAACCTCATGAAAGACCCTGAGCCAGGCCATCCAGCTAAGTCATTCCCAGAGTCCTGACACTTAGAATCTTTCTGAGATAACAGATGTCCAAGTTGCCAAATTTTGGGGTAATTTAACTAATAAAGGTTCTTTACTGTAGGACCTCTCAAAGCCTTTAAAATTTGCTAGTGTTAGTTGTGAACCTTTAAGGAGCAGGATATACTAATGCAGTGTATTCCACAATTTTTGACCACAAAACATTCTTTTACACCCCCCACCCAGGGAATTTTGAAGGATACTGTTTTCCTAAATTTTTTTTTTGTTGTTGAGACAGAGTCTCACTCTGTTGCCCAGGCTAGAGTGCTATGGCATCAGCCTAGCTCAAAGTAACCTCAAACTCCTGGGCTCAAGCAATCCTTCTGCCTCAGCCTCCCGAGTAGCTGGGACTACAGACATGCGTCACCATACCTGGCTAAATTTTTCTATATATTTTTAGTTGTCCAGCTAATTTCTTTCTATTTTTAGTAGAGACAGGGTCTCGTTCTCGCTCAGGCTGGTCTCGAACTCCTGAGCTCAAATGATCCGCCTGCCTCGGCCTCCCAGAGTGCTAAGGCTACGGGTGTAAGCCACCGCGTCCAGCCCCTCCCTAAATATTTTTAAGAAAGGCTGACATAAAGCTTTGATACTTCACAGTAATCTCAACAAGAGATCAGACTCACCTATTTAAGTAACAATTTCGAAGCAGTCAATTTAGCGAAATTTGGACAAGCCTAGATGCATTTGGCTAAGTAGAGCACAGTAGCCAAAAGCATCCCCAATCTCTGATTTTCAGTGCATGTCCTGCAATGTGCCCTGCTACACCTAATTGGCAGAAAATTATCAGGATCTGATTAAATAGATATTTTTCTGCTAAAACTCACCACAATAATAACTCATGAAAATTAGGGTCCTTCATTGTAATGTTGGTCATGTTTCATGGTTGTAAGGAATTAACACACTGCAACTGTTAAGCCTTTATGATTCAGCCCTGCCATGGACAGAGAATTTAAAAATTAATAGGAAATGTATTTTTTCTTCTTCTACTGAAACTCAAAGAGCCTCATTTTGCTGGAGGAAATTGCTACTTAAATTCAGATGAGATTAAGACCTTTTCAGGGAGACTACACTATTGCAGCAGGCTGCCTCAGAGAACACGTGTGGAAAGGCTCAAAGAGGAATTACATGACTCTCTGGGTAAAAATGCTTTAAGAAAAATTTACTCCCAGACCCTTTAACTCCAAAATGCAGATCTAGCTAATGCAGGCTTGTGGCAAGCATAGCAGATGGAATTGCTTAGTATCCAACCACTTCCCTTGGTTATAATGGTTGCCCAAGGTGAAGCAATGTAAGAATTTTGGACCACAGCATCAAAAATGGCTTTAATTCCACCACTCGATCTAAATCTAATAAGGGAGCTCTCTGTTTAGCACTTGAACTGAGTCAAGAAGAAACTGCAGGGAACTTAGCTAGCTTCCCCCGTTCATCGATTGCATTAGCTTACTTTCAACAAATTTTGGATCTGAACCAATTCTCTAAAAATATTCCTTAGTTTGTGAGTATTTCTCAGCTGCATGTGTTTAATTAAGTAGTCACCTGTTTTTTCTCCTGGAACACGTAACTTCCTCTGATTGACGATGCTGAACTCTTCATTACAGCATATACAGTTGTTAAGTTCAGTCGTGCCCAACTTGAGGTGATTTTGCTCTTCTCTAGTGATATAACTCAGAAATTTGCATTTTTAAACCAACTTTGGAGCTATTTTTGGAGACATTGAAGTTTGTAAAACACTACTGTAGAAATTCAGGACTTTACAAAGGTAGATATCAGAAAGATGTGTACTTGAATCATATTATTTTGGCCCATGCAGAAGAAATACTTTCGCTAAGCTGAATTGGTGCAATATCATTATCATGTATGTAGAACTAATATAGAAACAGTCATAGAACCCACTCTAATACTTTTTATGGGGCCATTGTGGGCATTTTCTACTTCATTGCTCTCTGTTACCTATGTGAAGCCCTGTATAGAATTTTTATTATAAGAATTCAATCATGAAATGGCTTTATTTACATGAGAGATGGATATACTTTCTCATTGTGGCCAATGAGAACCAAGTCACTGATAAATGTTTTCACTTTGGTTGCCCAGAAACTAAGAGCCACATAAGTAACTCAGAGTCATCACCTCTGTAATAAAAAAAATGTTTATTTCTTTCACCCTGGACCTGACCTTCTGTTTTGGTAAATAGCTTCTACAGTTGTCTTCAAAACAGGTCTTGAGACACGGATTCAGGTGCGTGAGATATTTGGGGGCATGCACTCAAGAGAAAGGGGGTAAGGGCAACAGGAGAGGGCAGAGGAGCCTCTGAGCAAGGAT
This sequence comes from Avahi laniger, assembly GCA_963575035.1. Taxonomy (NCBI): domain Eukaryota; kingdom Metazoa; phylum Chordata; class Mammalia; order Primates; family Indriidae; genus Avahi; species Avahi laniger. The sequence continues at coordinate 33,217 of CAUYSK010082567.1, forward strand.
ATGGCCTCAGCTAGAGTCCAGCTGCAGCCTGGTGGCACAGAGAGCTCTGGTGCGTAAGACATAGCACAGAGTTAGTGCCACCCTAAGGCAAACATGTTTTCCTTTTGTTATCATCATGGCAATTATTGGCTACGGGTCACCCATGTTGGGGTGGGGCTGGGGTTGCGTAATCTCCCATTGAGGTGGCTTCTAGTGTACAGAAGGTGCTCTCCAGAAAAGGTGGCAGCTGTGAACTGTTAGCATCCAACACTCAGAGCAGCCAGTAATGGGGCCATCAGCTCAGGAAAGGCAATCTGGCTCAGGCATCAACAGAGTCTGCCGAATTTGTCATGTATGTTTCCATTGATGTTTTTCTAGTTTAATGCAAGAGTTAGTGATATTTCTCTTTTTCAAGAAGAGAAGATGTTTTGGGAACATATGTTAAAATTAATAGATGCTGGGAAGGGTGGGGGGAAGGCAGAGATACGGAGAGATTTGTTAAAGGATACAAAATTACAGCTAGATAGGAGGCATAAATTCTAGTGTTCTATACCACTGTAGGATGACTAGAGTTAACAATAATATATAGTTTCAAATAGCTACAAGGAGGGCATTGAATGTTCCCAACACAAAGAAATGATAAACATTTGAGATGATGGATATACTAATTACCCTTATCTAATCACTATGTATGTATCAAAACATCACTATGTACCCCATGAATATGTATAATTATTGTCAATTAAAAAATAAAACACAATAAATTCAAAAAATAGAACCAAATGAAGTAGTGCAAGCAGGACTAAAAAAATACACACTTTATATGTTTTGCTGATGAAAACTGTTTACCATAAAGAAAATGTACACAGTAATTACTATCCTGCCAGCCTATAAGGAATGCTTGATTAATGTTTAAGTTGCAAATGTTCTAAGACCTTCTTATTTAATTCACATGAAAGTGTTTTTTGATTTGCAATAAAATGTACCTAACCTACATATATCATTCAAGATTGAGTTAATATTTAGAAGGGGCTTTTTTATTTAACAGCATTGTCTGTGGTGACTTCAACTTCTCATTAATAATGTGAAGCTTTTCTAATGTCAGTGATTCCTGTATTTGTTTCTCTACCTGGGATCTCTGACCTGAGCTCACTTGAGTATTCCAACTGCCCATGGAGGGTTTTCACGTTGGTGATCCCGCAGGCACCTTAAATGAAAACATCAGTTGCACCCTCGAGCCTTCCCCTCCTTTCCCTTCGACCCATATTCCTAACCGGAGTTGAAGGCACCAGTATTTGCCCAGTGCCCTTCCCTGGTTCAGGCCTGATCCCTCTCCCAGGGACCGCTGCAGGGTTCCTCTGACTTCTCATCTCCATCCACTCAGCATCAATTCCACACCACTGCCCGGGGGACTGCTCTAAAAGTACAGATCCATTCACATCATTCCCTATTTTAAAGTCTGAAATGACTTTCCACTGACAGACAGATGCAAACGTCTCAGAAAAATTTCACAGCTCCTTCTGAGGAGTATGGCTCCAGGCCCAAATCCTGTGTGTGATCTTTCAGGCCTAACCGTAGGCAATCTCAAGGCTCTGCCTAGCAGGACTCATGGGGGAAAGTGCCTCCCCACACCACATGCGGTGCACAGCCATGTACTGTAGCTTTCTGGAAGGAGCTGCAGTCAAGAACTCAGGCCCATGAGCTTACATTTGGAAACCTTACTGGGGGCCTGGATTGAGACACTTTTCTCCACTCTAACTTAGTAATTTTCCACTCCTAGCCCTTCTTTCCTTCTGCCCTTCTCCCCTCCCGCCTCCAGGGTCCTTGAACAGTCTGTATCTTCCCAGTCCCCAAATTCTTTTAACAATGATAAAATTTGAATCTGGGACAATGTCACTTAGTGATGCATGTTCAAAAATCTTTAATAAAAACCCAGAAACATGCGGTCTGATGTGAATAATATTTAAAAGTCTAAAATGTTTTAAATGAAGTAGATAGTATGATAAAATCATCTATGTGATACTATCAGCTGTACAGTGTAAAAGGGATATCATCTACAAAAATCAGGCATTGACTGAATAAAAAATAATATTTATTCTATGAGTTAATTTTTAAATTATACCGAGTGACTGATTCTCTATTGGATACAGTTCAAACGTGCCAAATAATGGATTCCTTCCCAGACTGATTATAATTTTAAGCATGAAAAAGCTGAATTTTATTTGGCAAGGATAATGAATGTGCATTTAGCTTTCTACTGATAAAAGGCATCTATTTACTAGTATTAGCAATATGTTTTGAAGTTATTTTCTAAACAAATTTTCAAGATTAAATTATACTTGCAAAGCTTTGATAGTATCTATTGTGAGTCAGAATTTGGAAATAAAAATCATAAAACCTTTGCTTATGAGGAGTAAGTTTGTATAATGACAAACTGCAAGTCACTCTAGTTGAAGAACTGGCTTTGATTTTTTAATATAAACATAATTAGTAACTAGTAGCGACTTGCCAGTTAATAGAAAAAATAACTGCTGTTTGTATTACATTTACTAGCTAGTAGTAGTAGCAAAGGACAGTTAAATGTTTGCAGAGCTAAGAAAATTTGGGATACTTATGCACAAGGATACTTCAGATGAGTATGAAAGTTGAATCCCTGTTTTTATCTTCATTCATTCATTGATCATGTATCTTTTCAGCATCTACTGTATGTACTTTGATAGTATTTGGGAATAAAATAATAAGCTAAAATAAATGAATTACATTCTAGTGATACAAACAGATCACTAATCAAACAAAACCGACAATAATCAAAAAGAATGAATATCTAATCATAAACTGAAGGAAAAGAACAGGGTTTTATAGAATATATTACAAAGGTATCAGAATTGGTGTTAAGAGAGGCTTGTCAGAGAAAGTGATACTTGAGCTTGGTTTTGAAGGATGAGTAGGAGTTTGTTAGGTGAAAAATGTTGAGGAATACAAAGAGACTGAGTATCCCAATCAAAGGGAACAACATCCACATAATCCTGTGACAGAAAAATCTTGTGGGTCTGGGATACAGAAAAGCAGAGAATGATACAAATGAGTCTGGAGAGGGTTGCATTGGGTAGACTAAAAGAAGGCTTTGTAGACCATTTGAAGGATTCTGATCTTACATCTAAAAAAATGAAAGATAAATAATGGATTTAAACTGGACAGTGATATGATGAGATTTGCATATTAAAAAGACCACTCTACCATCAATGACGGGAGCAAAAAATGGTACAAAAGCTGTTAGTAGGAGAGGAAGATGTTGGTGTCTTGGATTAAGGTAATGGCTGTGTATAAATTCAAGACCTATTCAGCATACAAGTTGATAGAGTTTGGTCATAGGTGAATATGGAGTTGAGGAAGAGAAGAAGACATCCAGGATGATTTGCCAAGCCAGATAGAGGATGGTGCCATTCACTGAAATAGATGACATCAGAGGAAGGCCAGGCCTGGGAAACATTATAAGAATCTCAGATGTGTTGAAGTACTTTGTAGAACTGGAAATACCCAATGTGAGTTAGCTAGATGGATCTGGAGTTCAGAGACAAATCCAAGTTTAAGAGTACAAAATAAACAGAGTAAAACTAAGGTGGTGAGTTTTTGGTGAATATACAGAAATACTTTGGAAAGGAATGCCAGATCAAAAGAAAAAAAATAGTTATAAATTAAGACAAGCATAATAGAATGAAAATATTTCACAAAGCAAATACTGGGAAAATAATAAATGGTTTTATGAGTATAAGAAATTAGTAAAGGCTGGGGTGTAGTGAACAAACAGCATTGAGTCAAAACAAAAGAGCAGAATTAAAAACTCCTGGTCCTTGAAACCAATACCTGTCTTTCAGGAAGGGGTAGTTGAGTGGGGACGTATCATGTATGGAATAAAAGAGATAAACCTTTGAGATGGCAGGGTATGGGGTGGTAGATGAACAAAGCAGGTGGAACTTATAAAGCTTTTCCCTTATTAAGATAATGACAATAAGTTACTCTCAAAAGTGTCTATCGAAAGTGACCAGGCTGCTCCATGCTGTCTTGGAACTGCCATATGAGCAGTGTAAGGCCAGCGAATTTCACTATAAAGGGACATGTAAGTAAACTCCTGCTAAAGCAAAAATCACATATTAATTTTAATAAAGTTATGCATATTCAAATAGAGACATTTTTACTTTATATAAAAACAAATTTATACTCACATTTTAATAAGAAATGCAAATCACAAAAACCATTTTTTTTTTTTACTAGAACAGCAAAAATTTAAAATAAAAGAAAGAAAAACAAAAACAAAAGCTGACGTAGACCTCTAGTTCTTAGGCATGGATAGCTATCTCAAGTCTTCAGAATGTCTAAATTTGTTTTTTGGTATTCCGTCTAAAATTTCCCCTAGGTCTCTTTGAACTTCTAGCCCTAAGAATCAAAGAATTCTACCGATTTTTAACATGGAGTTAAGTGGGATTTGTTCTTATATGTCACGTGTTCCTTAGAACTCAGAAAGAAACAAAGCCCTACATTCTGTTCCCTTTTCTTGAAGGCCAAGGTGAACATTTTTCAATTCCCTTGTGGCTTCAAAAGTTTTACTTTTTCCCGTATTGCAAAAATGAAATATTATTGGGGAAAAAAGGTGCGTGACATGAACTATGAAGCAAAGTACATAGATTCACATAAGAAATAAACTCCAAACTAATCACTTCTATATTCAGCAGCTTTAAAGTGAATAGAGAGCATTTCTAGAATCTTTGTCTAGGAATAAAATTAAGGAGTTCCTGACCTTTTCTGGTTCTAGTACTTAATGTGGCTTTTTTTTTTTTCCAAATATCTTTCAAGGCAAAACTACTCACTGTTATAAATGATCTAATGGAAAAATAAACTCGCTAGAAAATCCCAGACTATGTCAAAATCCTTAGCAATATTCTCCCCGCAAGAAGTAAACAGAATAAAGCTTGAGGAAGCGAAAGTGATGTCCAGTGGATGTAATACACATTTTTCTTACATTTCCCCAATCCTAAGGATAATGTCGAGGAGCAGCTTTAGGGTATTGGCTGAGCATCAAGTTGTTTAGGAATGAATCAATACATTTATGTAGGATACAGACAAGAGAAATAGTCCAAATATTTAAGATCTAAAATACTGGATGGCAACTCCTTCTTCAGGCGTCAGTACTACTAGGATGTTTGTCTTTTTCTTACAAAATACGTTCAGCTGCCTGTGTTCAACATTTAGACTACTTCAGTGTCAAGACAAGGTCCAACATTAATAAAATAGGATATAAATATATCATAATGCAACAGGAACAATCTTGAATTTATATGCTATTTCCAATATCTTATTTCAAAAACAAATTTCAGTATATTCAGTTTTGATTAAAAGCCACACCAAGAAAAACACTCTGCACGTATTCAGCAAGGGTAGCAGCAATGCATCAAAAATATTTCTTGAATATTGTGAATGAAGAAGCCACAAACAACCCAGCATGAAAAGTGATATCCTTGAGTTCTACTTAGCTACAGCTGGTAGAAATTCTCAGCAGCAAGCAGGAGGCTCAGAAAATGCTGACTTTAATTACAAACTTTATTTGTCAATACAATTCACAGTTTATACATGGTGCATTCCACCATATGAATTTTCAGAACAGTTATTGAGGAAATGGGTGTAGCTTTCTTTCTAAAAGAGCCTGACTTTCTAAGATTTTGGTTAGAATTTTTTTAAGTTTATAAAAGTACCTTTAACAAGTTAACTGGATATTTACATTTCTGGCTTAAATTTAAATTTTGGAAAATAAGCATCTCTTAGTTTGTTTCTTTTTAAACATCCTGGGTTTATTTTTTAAGACCCTAATCTGAATGCCACTTATTCAGATCCAGCTTCTCCACCAAACAAAAAGTAAAAGAAATCAGTTTTGCAATTATATTTATGGAAATCATTTTCTTTCTACATTTTAAAAATTATATATACAATGTACAGCAGATGTAAAGTATGAAAATAAAGGAAAGGGTAGGAATTTAAGGGATGCGTTTACTGAACTTCTGGAATCTTGGAAACATCCAAAGAATTACAAGATATAAAATTAAACTAAACAGGATAATCAGCCTTTTCTATCTAAAAAAAAAAAAAAACAACTCTCAAGATTTAAATTGTGCTATAACAGCTTTTTCTCTAATGTCAGAGATGAATTATGCCTGCAATCTGCATTTTTTTTCCATGCGCAAAGTCACAGTGATCCCAATTTCAACTGCTGCTCTCTCAGACAGTCACAGCTGCTAAAGTCACCCACGGAAGGCAGGACTGTGCCCTCCACTCACTGCTGTGTCTCCTCCCCTCATGTGGCAAAAGCAAACCAAGGAAAGAAAATCATATAAGCCTTTCATACATCAGAAAGCAAATAGATGCTGGCAGTGTAATGTTTATTAGCAAATATTCCTAACATATTGTTTTGCTGTTTTCTTTTCATCAGATTGGTAATTCACACCCCCTATTTTAAATCACCTCCAGTAATACCCATTTTTAACGGTTGTCTTCCATCAGATCCTTTATATACACATGGATTTTCTTCTTTTCCGCCTTTAAAAATGTATAGTTAATAAGGGATTAATTCCACATACTGCCAGGAGAAAGGGGAGTGTTTGGAGCAGCCAAAGTTACCAGCCTGGTCATAATTACATTGGATATGTGTACCGTGGGTACCTGAGTCAAATAAATACTCAGAGGGGACATCTTTACACCTCATTTGTCTGCAGTGCCTTTAACGCTAGGCAACGCTGAGTGTTGCTTCAACGTCCATCATTTAATTTTGGCATCTAGTCCTTCTTCGGGCATCATCGCGTCAGTCAGTTTTACACGCCTTTCCAGCAAGGTATGGCATTCAAACGGGAGACCTGGGGTAAAAGGCTGCAGAGGTGAGCCTAGGGGTGGGGGCGGGGAAGGAGAAACCACACATTAGCTAGAGAGGTTCTGTTTCTTCATAAGATAAGGCACTGACAGAAAATTTCTTAGGTAAAAGGCTGCATAAGAATTTCTTGCCATTTACAAAAAAGAAATGTTGTCATCCATAAACGGTCCGTCTCTAGGCTCAGTTAGGTAGACCCTGAAAAGTTAAGGGCTGATCCCTCAAAGCTACATTATTACCGACAACGATGATATTTAATAATTCATTCTGAGGCCTTATGGCACATTAGGGAAAGAGGGAGGAAAACAGTCTGGGCGCAAAAAGGCATCAGACACTGCTTGTCATTCCACCGGTCAAAGAAAGTGGACCGTTCAACGAGCATCATCGGAAAGACAGTGCTGGCTCAGAATTCCAAATTCTCTTGATGGTAGATGACCATGATGGGTGTATTTATTTTTTTTTCCCCCTTTTGAGCTCATGCACAATTTTTAAAATGCTATCAGCAACAGTCATAAAGAGCATATAGAAGTCCTCACCTATGGCTACGTCACGCCTAAGGCTCTTCAAAGAGAGGGCTATTTAATGTTCTCAATCACAGCAATCTCTTCGCCAGCACAGTGTGGTGTCAAACCATTCAGATAGATACTTTCAGTCTTCAGTAAGGGAGGCAAGACATCCCTCTCGCTGGTCAGGTGGTTCACTGACAGGGTCCTCCTGCAAGGAGTCAGCTCCTGATTGTGGTTGCCCGCCAGTTCTGCTGAGAGCTTCCGCTTAATGGAGGTGGCGCGCTGGAACTTGTCGTAGATCTCCACGCTCAGCCGCCTCCTGGTTTCTTTGAATTCTGCGGTGACGTTGGCTGTCCACTCAGCAGCATGTGCTCTGAACTCTCCCACCTGAAGCAAGCCAGCAGAGAAGAGATAAAGAGATAGCAACATGATGGTCAATGCTTTGTGTGCTTCATTTGCTGTTCATTTTATTTAGTTCTATAAAGAAGATTGAAATAATCTTTTGTAACACCGGTGGGCTGAGAATCGGTGTAAGTAGGCACATTGCACAGAGCATAATTTTATTTTATATAGATATGGCTTTAAAAATTAATCTATGAACTTAAACTCTATAAATCAAATGACATTTCAGAGGCTCTAATGTGCTTCTTTTTTTGTACATAAATCCTGTTATTGAAACTTTTGATGCTGCAAAAAGGCAATCTAACTTCTTAAAAATCATTTTGAGTATTTTTTTCATTTGTATGTAATTTCAAGAAGTATTTGGATATAGAAATGGCAGTAAGACACAGAAGCAGCAAGGCAGAGTAAGAGTCTGAAATACAGACCCAGGTGCCCTGGGTTGGTTCGTATGACAGCAATGCTCTTTGCTCATATGTGAATGTAGCTTTCAGAGTCAGAAAGCTATGGGCAAGAACTTTGTATCCAATCCTATACTGATCATTTAGGAACTCTCTATTTCCTAAGTAAGCAATAAAATATTTAGTTTCTGCTTTCAGGGAAAAGCAAAGAAATGAAAACCAGCAAGCCCGTTTTGAAGCCCACTTGGAGAATGAAAGTCCAAGGCATAGTTTTTCAATAAATGTTTGTGGAATTCATGAAGTTACTCAACCTGTGAGCTGTCATTTCCTCAGCTGTAGAACAAGCATCTTCATAGCACACAACTGGCAGGGGGGCTGGGCCAATGTACTTCACAAACTGAAAGATTCCATGTAGTTTTTATTACGTAGTTCTCTTTTGAGGGTTAAAGGAAAAAAATGTGCCAAGTCCCAAGCCTGTGCAACCAAAGTATCTGCTAAATGACCCTGAGCCCAACAGACATATTCTTTGACCTCTTTGAAAATTGTGTCTGCATGTTTATGCCCTAAAATAGAAAAATGGCCAATTCTGTGCATGGGAAATTCTACAATCCACTTCTTGACTAAACAGAATTTAATAATCTAGAATATTGCCTAGAATATTCTCCTCATATGAAATGATTTCTCTATTTTCTTCCAGCACTTCTGCTTTCAGCTTAGGGAGACCCACTGAACTCATTTCTTAAGCGACATGGGCTCTCCCTTGCCTGACAAGCAAATAACTACAACTCTATTATTATTTTTTTAATTTTATTTTTGCTTTGTTGATTTTTGTTTTAAACGTTGATATAGAAAATATAACTGACGGTTTCTAAATTTATTCTTACCTGCATTATAAGAAGGGATACACATATTACAATATCATGTATACATACACTTGGATAGCCATAGATACGTGTATGTGTGTGTGTGTGTGTGTGTGTGTGTGTATGTACACAAAACAGAATGGAAACTTCAAATATTCTTGGTGGATGGCACATGGAAAATGAACTTATTTTTAAATCCATCCATGAGCACACATACACGCATATTTAAGGATCATTTATTTTTTATTTTTAAAGTTCTTTTTATTTCCTAATTGTATTGTCCTAACAAGAAATAATTGCTTGTTATCTGGGTCCAGTTCCGAAAAAAGCAAAGCTAGGAAAATGCGAATTTTGTGGCACACAGAACTGGCAAGATCAAGCATTCCTTAACCACTGAGGTAACTTAGAGGAAGCTTGCAGGGAAAGTGTACCAAATTTATAGCAATTTAGCCTGGAGATACTTACTGTTCCTATTAGGGACCCTGTCCAACTATACTTAGATATAACAGATTATTAAATGTTTAATTCTGCCTTTGGGGGACTCAGGTTAGAAAAGCACAGGTAGGGCAGGATCTATCCGTGGTAATGAACACCAAACCATTCAGATGTGACTCCCTACAAATTCCAAACACACTTATAAATAAACCCTCCGATAGTTTATATTCTTTTTCTGTTTACTATCCAAGTTATGGCTCAAGTTCTGGGGCACTGTCAAAATTGGTGGATGGAAAACTAGATTTATTCTATTGGCTTTATTTTGATTTCCAGCCTCTTACCTCACAACCAATCCTCCATGAGCAACAAGGCTGCAGACCTTCTCAGAGCCCACCTCCCCCTTTCTTTGATAATGGGCTCCTCTTTTTTTAATCTTAAAAAAGTGTTCTTATTATAAAAGTGATAGACTTTGCTTTCCAAAATTCAACTGTTAATCTATTTACTTGCTAATTCTCCACCTTCTCTAACAAGAATGTAAGTTCTATGTACATCCTCAGCACCTAGCACCTGGTATGCGGCAGACTTCCAATGAATACCTGTTAAATGAATGAGCGTATCACTGGGAATACATACACTGTGTAATCTCACACCTCAATGATAGTAATTAGCAAAAGTATGGCACACATGCTACCAATTATTTTTCTTCTCTCAGTAAACACTAATCTTACTTTCATCTTCCATCTTGATTATCGTCAATATTTTTGCAAAAAATAAAGGTCTTATATTAAACCCACTATTTTGTAAATGGCTTTTTTTCTCTCATCTAATTTTAATTCTCTTTCCATGTCAGTAGTCATTATTCTATCTCATAGTTCATCTCAGAGGCACAGCATTTCCCAGGATGATGGATATGGCATGATTAAATCATTGCCCAATTGATGGACATTTGGGTGAATTCATTTTTTAAAATTTCTTTGCTATTAAAATAACGCTTCTGCGATACGTACCTGTGTCTTTGTTAATGTGTACAAAGTATTACTGCAAGTGAAAACACTGGGTCAAAAGACATGAATATTTTCCGATTTTATTGATGCTGTGAAATTTCTGTCTGATTTTACTGAGAGAAATTTATTTACAGAAATAATGTGCTGGAGCTAGACCTCCAAGTTTGAGTCCCATACGCACTGTGTGTCTTAAGGTAAGTTCTTTAACCTCTTTAGCCTTAGTTTCTTTTGCAAAATGCGCAAAAAAATAGAATCCTCCCCACAAAGTTGGTGTGACAATCAATAAGATACTTTTAAAAGAGCAAAGCCAAGCATGTAGCAGGTGCTAGACAGACATAATTTTACACAATCCCATGACAGAGGCCTGTGTTAATAGTGCCCTTTTCATTATGAGTATTTATTAAACATTGTTTTCAGATTCGGGGTTCCCAGCAGCCCCACCCTTTCCTTTCTGCACA